>CM055852.1:29217428-29266640 GCA_029490765.1 Euthynnus affinis
CTCTCTCTCTGTCTCTCTCTCTCTCTCTCTCTGTCTCTCTCTCTGTCTCTCTCTCTCTGTCTCTCTCTCTCTCTCTGTCTCTCTCTCTCTGTCTCTCTCTCTCTCTCTCTCTCTCTCTCTCTCTCTCTCTCTCTCTCTCTCTCTCTCTCTCTGTCTCCTCTCTCTCTCTGTCTCTCTCTCTCTGTCTCTCTCTCTGTCTCTCTCTCTCTCTCTATCTCGCTCTCTCTCTCTCTCTCTCTCTCTCTCTGTCTCTCTCATCTCTCTGTCTCTCTCTCTCTGTCTCTCTCTCTCTCTCATTAACAGTCCAGACTCTGCAGATATTGATTCATTTCTAAAGTTTCCCTGTTCAGAAGCAGAGGAGAAGTTAAAAAGATGTTAAAATCACTTTTCTGCACATTTACGTTTGATGAAAAGATGTTCTGATCTAATCAGCTAATCTCACTTCCTGGTTTCTTCAAGAACTGACACCTCTACTCTATAACAGAATATATTTACTGGGTGCTGGCAGGTGATTCGTCCTCTATATTTGCTGCTCCAGGCTCATAAACTACTGAGCAGATCACCGCTGACATGCAGCAGGTAGAAGAGTCAGTGATTTAAACCGTCATTACTGGAGCCAGTCTGCAAAAAAAAAGCCCAAAATCTCTGATCGCAGCTTCTTAAATGTGAATATTTTCTGCTTTCTTTAGTTTCTCTGACTCTTTGAGTCGAGGACGTCGTCTTTGGACTTTAGGAAACGCTTCTTTTTGGATAAAGATTATAAAGAAGTGGTGTATTTTACAGTCTGAGCAGAGAATAAAACCCTCTGTTCCTCAGAGCGAGCCTCTATTCTTATAATCAGCCAGCAACGAGAAGGTCAAAGGTCAGGGATCACCATCAGCATCCTGACAACAGATGCAACAGATTCTCCACACACACACACACACACACACACACACACACACAGAGCGAGTGAAGCAGAGTTTTCTGTGTCTATTCAGAGAGCCGCGGCTGTGAAACCAACACCAGCTCCAGTTTTAGGCGTCCGGCTCTGCTTTCGGCCTCCCTGACGAATCCTGGCAGCCGCCGCGCCCTCGCTCGCTCTCTCTCTCTCTCCGCAGGGGGCCACCTAGGGCCACCGAGGGGGGGCCCCCCCCAGATCTCTCACCCTGCACAGGCTTCACATGAGTCCCTGAACCCCTCAACCAACAACCCATAAGAAACAGAAGCTGTGGCGACTGTGTCTTTAAATATTGCTCCATTCATTCCAGTAAAGTATGAAAAACCAGCTCGCAGTGAGAGGTGTGAGTGGACTGTATTGATATTATAGATTGATTGATCCCATTAGAAGATATTTCAACAAACAGCTGCTTCTGATCGAGTCATTTACATCCAGCCGAGTCCTTAAAGTCTCATTTGACAGGAGATGGCAGCGCAGAGATGACAGGAAATGAAACCAAACTTATTCTTTTTTCTTTTTTTAAACACTTCCAGGAACTCTTTCAACGAGTTTATCAGCAGGAGCAGCTTGAAATAACCTCACTGCACTGACACGTTTGGATTTTTAGGACATTTTTTTTGCACAGTTGAAGCTGTAAAAGCTGACTTTACGGAAGTGTGGAAACATGAGGTGTGAGTGTGAGCGGTGTGATTGATAGAAACAACAGTGAGCAGCAGACTTGAGGCCGAACACAGAGGAGAAAACTAGTCTACATGAAAGAAGAAGAAGCAGTTTCTTACCCTGGAGATGGTCAGAGGCATGTTGAAGTCTTTGCCCCCCTGCAGCCTGAAGCCCCAGGGTCCGGGGCCGGGCAGCGACACGTTGTAGGCACTCATTCTTCACACGCTAGAAACGTTTCCTCCAAACAGACGGGCAAAAAAAAAAAAAAAAAACGGATTCTTGTCGTTAAAAAACCCCAAACAGCAGCTGGAGGAGCCGGACGGGAGGGAGGGCCAGCGGGCGAGTCGCCTCTACACACACACACACACACACAAGGAAATAAATAATAAAAAAGAAGAAGAAGAAGAAGAAGAAGAAGAAGAAACGGGTGTCAAAAAAAAAAAAAAAAAAAAAAAACAGGTGAAAGAAGCAAAAAAAAAAAAAAAAAAAAAGTGTGAAATGTTTGAAAGAAGCTGAGAGAGGGGAAAGGAGAGGACTCGCCTGCTCAGATGGGCTGAAGTGACAGCCTAAGAATAGCCAGAGATAGCACTGTGGCATTGTGGGGGGAGGGGGGGGGGGGCGGCGGGGTGAGGCGGGGTGAGGCAGGGTGGGGAGGGCAAAGGAAAGGAGGGGGGGGTGGACTTATATGGCGTGAAAGGGGACACCCGGTATGCCAGGCTCGCTGTGATTCACCGGAGCTAATATAGACCCAGCAGATTCTTCTAGACCCTCTCCCCCTTCCTCCCCCTTCCTCCTCCCCCCCCCTCCCCTCCCGAATCATCCGCCCAGGGTCTCCCTCGCACCCAATCAGGGGCGATGCCAAGAATTATCTTTGTGTGGTGATAAAGCTGAAACTGAAAGGGCAGCGGCTAAGTGGCTCCGATAGCGGAAAGGTCAGCGGCAGACTGGTTATTACAGCGAGGTCGCGGGTTCAACGCCTCCCCCCTCCTCCTCCCTCCCCCCCCTCACCTCCCTCCCCCCTCACATACACACAAATTACTACTGAAGCGCCCTACAGCAAGGCATCCGAACCACTCCTGCGCCGCGTCTCGTCTTTTTCAGACAACAACAAACAAACAGTTAATGATCGAGTTTGTTCGTTTGAGTGACAGCTGTCGTCCAGCAGAGCGGTAACGCAGCTCAGACGACGTATAACTCTATTTATATGGCGCCAAATCATAACAAAAGTCATCTCAGGGTGCTTTAATGTATTGAGAGTGACCCAGCAGTTCCCTCCAGGAGCAGCGACTGGCGACAGCGGCGAGGAAAACGAACATGAAGCTGCGTGGAGACGGTCTCATAGCTTGTCTATAGTTTTCTTTCTAATCTTTCCTCCGCTCTGTCATGTGACCACCTGCAGCCCGACATACCCGCCCACTGACTGACTGACTGACTGATCACCAGTGGACACGCCTTCATTTAAACAGGTCACATTATTCTCAGTCTTTTCTAGAGTTTTTTTTTTTTTAAATAATTCTGTTGAACCACGTCTCAAAATAAATGTCGGGTTTTAATTTGTTAATTTTCATAGAATTTTTATTTATTATTACTTTTTTTGTCAGATTCAAGTTATTTGTGTGACCGCTGTGGGTTTTTCTCTCATTAACCGAGCGGGTGTTTATGAACTCGTAGTGACTTCTAACTATATATAAACAGAGAGAACTGAGATAATAAAGGTTTATTTCCATCTCAGAACGTCATACAGTGAAATTCTTGGTTTTGTTATCAGCTGAGATAAATAACTTTACAAACTGAATATTTACTTGTGCGCACAAGATAATAGAAAAAACACTTTTTGGGTCTTTAGGGGCTCCGTAGATTTGACTGGTCGGGTCACACACACACATTTATATCTACTTTATAACCCTGATCTTAACCCGACAGGAGGCGGCTGATCACTTCCTGTGTTTTATTATTGTAGCTGTGATGTGTTTAATAAACCACAGACAGACAGTAAAACTCCTCTGAGGGTGCTTCAAATACATTACATCACCTCTAGTAGGAAATAAATGACGTCATTTTAAAGTGTCTGATCTGCACAGTGTGATGGAGGAACATGTGATTTAATCAGGCTTTACACACACACACACACACACACACACACACAACATCTGTAGTTAGAGCATCAGTCCATTGTTGGTTTGTTGATGTGAATAAAAACATCGACAGACTGAAGCTTTAAATTTCGCCGAATAAAAACAGTTTTAAACGTGATGACAGCAGCGAGAACATTAACAGCAGCAACAGATGGATGTCAGAGTAACGGTCCTTTTATACTGGCAGGTGTTAACAACAGGTGGAAGCTTCCCCTGAGACACACACACACACACACACACACACACACACACACACACACACACACACACACACACACACACACTGCTGAGCTGTCAGCATGTGTGAAGTTTCATGAACTGACCGCACAAATGTTTCTTTTATAATTCGACCACACAGCCGATAAAGTTAAAAGTTTATCTGAACAGATATTTATCAGATAATAAAAGTAAAAATATACCTACACTTAGTTTTATATATTAATGTTCTGTCTTTTGTCTTGAGATATATTTGAACAGTTTTGATTAGACGATTGTTGTTTTGGGTTGTTTTTTTTTTTAATATATAAATAAAACAACATAAAAAACAACTGAACTCAACAGAAGGTTGTAAAATAATCCAGTTATATAACTTTAATAATAATAATAATAATAACTGAGTTTCAGTGGGAAATATAAACTTTCTTCTTCTTTAACAGCTTTTTCTTTTATTTTAACAAAAGAAACCAAAAGTTCTCGAATAGTTTTAACACAATAATTCAATAAAATTGTCACTAAAATTGACAAAAATCTTAATTGAACGTTTCTGATCAACTTTATACTCGACAGTGAAGAAAATTAATCGAATCGATCAGTTATTAAAGTCGTTTATGAAGCATGAAATGATTTGGTGATAATAAAGTGACTGACGTGTGAAACAAAGTCATGTGAAGACGTCACACATGTAACACGTCACGTCTGAAGCCGCTGATCTGAGAGCAGCCTGATCTGTTATATCACCGCGTCTAAGTTTAGACGCCTTTGTCACAGGGAGGAATCTGAAGAGAGAGAGACGTCCCAGAATGCAACGGGGGCCGTCAGGCAGCTGGGTTTTTTTTTTTTTTTTTAAAGGATCGGTGTTAGTGATTCAGTGGCATCTAGTGGTGAGGTTGTAGACTGCGAGGAGGAGAACAACGAGCAGCGAGACTCCTCTAAGACTCTTCTAATTCTAATGAAAACACAACTATCTTATTTTTTATGGGATTAAACACTCGTTAAATCATAATTATGAACATTATATTCCATTTCCACCAACTCTGTTCTCTCTAGACGCCGCTAAATTCTACATACTGGTCCTTTAAATGTCAATAAAAGCAGATTTTACTGTCAGATAGAACGTCATAATGACACATAAAGTTAATTACTGACTACATTCCCTGCTCCAGCTTTATATTTTAACTTTAACTTTACATTTTTAGCTCCAGCTCTTTGCGGCTGTAATGCACCCTGCGGCCTGTGGGGCGGCGCTGGCGAGCTGCTGGGGGGGTTTAGACCGAGTTCACGACATTTTGGGGGCTTTAAGTCCTGAAAACAAACTGTCTCCACTCGCTGTCGCTATGTGAGCCGCCGCTCGCTGCCCTTCACGGAGAGCAGTGAGTCGAGACAAAACCATTCACAGCTACATGAGCCGAGTGTGTGTGTGTGTGTGCTTGTTTTTGTTACCTCGCTGGGACCTTTACTGGTATAAACACCAGCCTTACTGGGACCAGCAGGCCTCACGGGGGGGTCCTAATGAAGCAGAACGTCATCTCTGAGCTCCTCTATAAGGCGGAGCGGTGAAGGTGTGAACTCAGGTTGTGTTTCGCTCTCAGAGAGTCACTCGAGACAATCTAACACACACACACACACACACACACACACACACTTGTGAACAGTTTGTCATTTTAAACAGCTTAATTGAGCTGCCTTGTTAAGTTAAAAGGTCAGCTCAGTAAATAATACACACACACTGTCCAACACACCAACTGGACGAGTGTGTGTGTGTGTGTGTGTGTTCGTCACACTGCAGAGAGAAGAATCTGCTTATTTCAGGGTTTGAATTTGTGTTTCCCTCCAAATTTAGTGCAAATTTTAACAGAATTTCCAGGAAAATGTGAATGAAGGTTTGTTTTTTCCGTCCTCTGATGTTTGCAGATAAACTGACTCTCCGGTCGGCGCAGAAGAAGAAACACGAATGATGGAAATATGACGTTTCTGTCCGTTTCATGTTACTGATGTGAGGAAGGTTTCAGCCTCCTGAGCTGCTGTCAGACGACAGGAAACACTTTTCTGCCATATTTCAAGATTTCTTTTAGTTTTTTTTGTGTTCCACTCAAGTTTTTTTTAAAGTGCAGATTGTAAATGTGAATAAAAACAGATGGATGGAAACTAAACACCAGTTTCTCTCATCGTTGTTTAGTGGTTTGCTGATGTTTAAAGACGTAAACAAATATTCTGCTTTAAATGATCATTTGTGTCTGATGTGTTTTTTCCCACACAAGAAAAAGTTCTTTAAACAAAACATTATCCTTCTGTTTCTGCTCTCTACCAACTGCTGAGGGAAATATCTGGCTCTTTAGCTGCTAAATGCTACCAGCTAGTCTACAGCTAACTGTGTCTGTTAACCAAGCGACGCTATGAGAGCCGCTGAGAGTGAACCAGAACTGTAAAGCTGCAGCCGGACAGATAACAATGAGCTGAAACTCAACTATAAAGCTCCGTAACTCTCTGTACGAGCTGATAACACATCAGACTGAGGAGGACAGAAATATGTTATAGAGGCTTTAAAATGACTCTTTATCCTTCTTGAAAACATCCAGAATCTATAAAATATGCAAATATTGTTGAGTCAATTAACTGATTAGTTATCAGCAACAATTATGATTATCAAATAATTGTTTAAGCAATTATTAACACATAAAAAAAACTTCCCCATTATGAATATTTTCTGGTTTTCATTCTCCTCGGTGATAATAAACTGATTATTTTGGGGTTTTGGGCCTTTTGTCGGACAGAGAGACTCTCTGGAGAGTAACAACGGGCTCTGTTGGTCAAATAATTGTCAGATTAATCAGTAATGAAAATAATGGCTGGTTGCAGCCCTCCAATAAATGCTCTAATGACCAGTTAGTTGGTCTGAATGTATGAAAACGTGTTTAAATTTCAGCAAGACTTCATATAAATGAGACTAAACCGTCTGTTTCACATGTGAATAAACTCCATATTAACATATAAACACGTTGCCTGTAATACATAAATACAAACAGCGTGTTCACCTTTTATCTCAGGTGACACGCTGCACACAGACACCGCCCACCTGCTCCTACCCCGCCCTGCAGGGCCGCTCCGTGCGCGGAACTCAGCGTACCCCCCCCCCCCCCCCCCCCCCCCCCCCCCCCCCCCCCGGAAAAACCAAACAAACCGTGAACATGTGAACCCTGAAACCCGTGAATCATGTCAGGAGGCCTGGAAACTGGAAGCAGCAGCTCCAGCGGGGCTGAGGGAGCCGCGAGGGGCGGAGAGGCCACTTGTTGCCGGCCGGTGAGGATGATGATGGTGAAGATGAAGGGATTAAACAGGAGAGAGAGAGAGAGAGAGAGAGAGAGAGCAGAGGCACGCGGGCGGAAACAGGTGGAGACAGTGTGAAAGGTGTACATACCTGCCGCTGCTGCTGCTGCTGCTGCTTCTCTCCGGTGGCCCCCGCGGCTCCGGGAAACGTCACACACCGACCGGGACAACCTGCAGTCCGGGATCCGGGGATCCTGCTCCGGTCCCCGGCACGGGCGGAGGGAAGAGGAGGAGGGAGGAGGAGGAGGGAGGAGGAGGAGGGAGGTGAAGGGGTGTTAACGGTGGATTTTCATTAGCAGGGTTTTTATTTAAAGAGGCAGCAGCCTGAGAGAACAGAACAAGTTCCCGCAAGTCCCGGAAGATGAAAGTTTCTTCTTATCTTGTGCGAAGAAGATAATTTATTATAAACTCATCAAACAGCCTCAATAAGAGACAGAACTCAGATAATAAAGTTTAATTTTCACCGCAGACTGTCACACAATCAAACTCTGCTGCTGTTGCATATAAAGGAAGAAAGAAAAGACATAAATGAACAAGTTATTAACATTTATAACCGAAGACCTGATGACTCAGAAAGTGATTAAAAGGCCGGAAGAAGAAGAACTCAGTAAAAGTACTAATACAACAATATAAAAATACTCTGTTACAAGTAAAAGTCCTGCATTTAACATCCTACTGCAGTAAAAGTACATCAGTATTGTGAGCTTGATGTAGTTAAAGTGTTGCAGTAAAAGTAGTGGTTTGGTCCCTCTGACTGATATATTATTATATATGACATCATTAGATTATTAATAGTGAAGCATCAGTGTTAGAGCAGCATGTTACTGTTGTAGCTGCTGGAGGTGGAGCTAGTTTACACTACTTTATATACAGTTAGCTAGTTTAGTCCACTGGTTACCAACCTAGGGGTCGGGGCCCCTCCAAAGGGTCAGCAGATAAATCTGAGGGGTCGTGAGATGATTAATGGGAGAGGAAAGAAGAAAAAACAAAGTTCTGATACACAAATCTGTTTTCAGTTTTTGGACTTTTTGCTGAAATGTGATGTTTCTGAAGGTCTTATCAGTCTGCAGCAGCTGCTCCTCTGAATCCTGCAGGTTGTTGTTATTCAAGATCAACCTGTTGAGATCTACCTTCTACTCACTGTTACTGTTTACAAGAGGAAAGAAGAAGAAACAACGTTCTGATATCTTTGATTTTTGCTGAAATATTGGATCATTTGAACATTTATTGAAATGAAAGCATGTGAGACGTTCAGAGGGAAAAATCACTATTTGGTGGAGCTGTTAACAACTCATAGACATGTGAAATGTGACCCCGACTACACACTGCTTTTTGTAAGACGTCAAAAGACAAAAAGGTTGGAAACCACTGGTTTCATCTTTAACAATGTGTTGTATTTTAAAAGCTTGTTATATTATCCATTGTGTCAAATCTGCATCTGAAAAGTAACTAAAGCTGTCAAATAAATGTAGTGGAGTAGAAAGTACAATATTTCCCTCTGAAATGTAGAAAGTAGCATCACATGGAAATAAAACAGGAAAGTACAAGAACCTCTAAACTGGACTGCAGTAAAGTATTTGAGTAAATATCCTCAGTTGGTTTCCATCACTGGTGTTCAGAGACAAACACAAAGCTTTATAATATTTATTGTGGTTTTATCACAGATGTATTTTTGCTGTTTTACCTTTTTGTCTCGTAGTTTCACACAGAATAAGATGAGCTAACGAGCTCTTTGGTGTTTTAAACAGTCTGACACACTGATGCAGGTCACACTGTTAAAATAAACACATTATTCCTCCATTCAACTTCTCTGTTCTTTCACTTAATGTTTTTTATTACTAAATGCCACAAAAGGCATCAGGATCCATGAAACTTTTATGAGCATTTTGATTTCTCATTACTATCATAAAAAAAAAACGTTCCCGTTTTGACGTAATGCTTTTCACAGTTTAACAAGACATTTAAGAGACGTTATACTGACACATTTTCATGTTATTATTTCACCAAATTATTCCAGTTTTTACAAGAAATTCTTGTCATAGCAACAATTCACAAAGAGCCAAATATTCTCTGTTAGCAGCTTCTCACATGTGAATATTTGCTAGTTTCCAGTTTTTCATGCCCTCATGTCTCCAGTGTTAGATCTACTCTGTCTTATGTGTGCCTGGTTTGGGATTTTTGGTTCCCCCCCACCCGTGTGTTCCTCTGGTTTCCTTTACTTCCTGTTTTATTTTGAAATACTCTGCTACCTTGTGTCTGGTCACCTTACTTCCTGTGTTTTATTAGTTCACCTGTGTCTTGTTCCCCTCACCTGTGTTTCATTTACAATCACTGCCTGTGTGTTTATAGTCCTGTTTTCACTTCAGTCCGTGTCGTGTTGTCTGTTGTTTTTTCCCAGTTGTGCCTCCTGAGCTTTCCCTCGCTTGTTCCCTGGTTTTGTGTTCCTGTCCAAATCCTGCCTGCATGTAGCTTCCACCTGTTCCTCCACACCACAGTACCATGACAGTGTTTGTGAAAGAACATCTGAATATGTTCACTGGAGCTTCAGGGATTAATGATGAACACTTTAAACGCCGATCAATCAATGGATCATTAAAGACAGTGATACAATCTGTCCCTCAGTTTGATTAAACACAACTTTACAACTAACAAGCTCAATAGAAGCTAAAACTATTGAAGTCTTCGGGATAATACATTAATACATTAAGTGATTAAAAGCACACATGGACAAACACTGAAGATGGTGAATAATAGATATTTATTTAGAAAAATAAATAAAAGCAACACTGAAGTAAACAGGAGTAATAAATCTACAATAAATCATCTCTTCCCATTTTCAAACATCAGTCTTTTAGAACAGAAACTTTAATACACAAGAGCCTGTCAGACATCTGCGTTTATATTCATTATAATTACTGTATATATTCAACACTGGTGTTCAGTGTGCAGAGATTTACTGCTTTAAACATGATTATACGTTCGGCCATCGGATGCTAGAAGGAACGATTAGGAAACTAGTGAGGCAGAAAGAGGAGTGAATATAACAACATCTAAAACTCCATGTACTGAACCAAAGCTGCCAAAGTGCTGTTGGTTTGGTAATCTTACTTTTTTAACGGCTAAAACATCAGTTAGCCTGGAGTTAAGTCAGGTAATGGTTTAGTTTACCTCCTCTGAACCACTTAGCTCCAAGGCTAACCAGTCTGATACTGAATCTCATATATTAGAGAAATGCACAAAGATTGAATCTAAAACAACCGGTCAGGATTAGCAACTGGTTGAGTTTAGCGAATAAGAAGTGTTGATTCAGGTCATCGAGCAGTTTAGCCACTAAAACTGTTTGCTCTAAATTAACTCACCGTTTAATTTAGAGGCTAAAAACAGTTTTGTTCAGCTGCTAAATTATCTCGACCAGTTTAGCTAAAGGTCAGTTTCAGGTTTGTTAAGTAAAATGTTTTAAAGTTAGCTAAAAATTGGCTAATGTTTAGATGTTTAGCGAATGGTTTAATTTAGTAGCTAAATTATCTTGATAAGGGTTCTCTGATGCTAAAATGTGTCTCAGTTTAGCTACATAACAGTTGGGTTCAGGTTCGTTTAGAGCCTAGCTGAGCTGCTAAAACATTTTAAGGTTAGCTAACCATTAGCTATACGTGGCTAATGCTTCAGCTGTTTAGCTAGTGGTTCAATTTAGCAGCTAAATTGGTTCAGGTTAAGTATTTATTAACCGATTAACGTGAGCTAACAACTCATTTAGCAGCTAAAGAGTTTGGGTTCAGGTTTGTTAAGAGCCTAGCTGAGCTGCTAAAACATTTTAAGGTTAGCTAACAATTAGTTCTACTAACAAATTAATGTGAACTAACAACTCAGTTTAACAGTTTATCTTGACCTGTTCTGTTTTTAAAAAAAAAAAGTTTAGCCAACTGTTCAGTTTTTATGCTAATCAGGTTTCGTTTAAGTTTCTCTGTTGATTTGGATGAGCTGATGAGGTGACATATTATCTCTGTGTTCTTCTTCATAGAAACATTCAAATAGACTTTTGGGGGAATACATAGCTTCGCACAGACCAACAGGTCAGATTGGCTCATCGACAGCTGCGTTACAATCAACAATTATGTCCCTTTTCACCCCCCGTACAAACACCGACAACATCACGGTCACATTCCACAACACTGCCCTTCAGCAAAATACACACTTTGAATATAAGTAAGAAAAAACACAAACAAAGAGAAAAAAAACCACAAACTGAACACTGATCACTAGCACGCAGGGAAACTTTAAAAACATTTAAAATATCTGGTTTCTTGTTTTTTAAAAAAAAAGTGCTTTTGCAGGCCTCAGGCTTTCAGGACTCACTGAGACGAGGAGAAACTTTTACATTTTGGGAAAATCCTATTAATATTCATCTTATTTAGATGTTATCCATGATGTGTTTAGCCTCGCTTTGCATGAAGAATGAAAGCAAAGGGGGGAAACTGTGTATAGGCTGAATTAGAGTAAAGTGGGACTTGTTTTGCAACGTCAGTAATATATTTCACACCCAATAACATTCTGAAATCCCCAAAGTTTTATCTATTTATGTCAGAAAAGAGAAAATAGATATCACACTCTGAGAAGAAATGGCAAATATAAACATGTGCCTTTCCTAATGTGGGACAGTTCAGGCTGAAAAGGTCTAAATCAACTTAAATCATACAATAAAACCTTCTCTGTTCACACAAATTGTACAGTAATATATTATGTATTAATATTGAAGATAATACATTTACTATCTGCCTAAAAATAACAAAACATTTCACCAGTTTAAAGAACGTTTTCCAAAGCTAGACAATGAAAAACTGATTTTATTTTGAAGCATGAATATATGATAACAACCGTCAACATTTCTTCAGTGTGACTTCAGTTGCACACCAGCTTTAGTCGTGTTTGTTAATTTGCTAGAAGAGAGCGTAGATGTCCCACATTACTCTAATTCACTCTATTTCGACTGATGGCGAGAGGATTTCTCAAAATATTGCATAGTTCCTTTAAGAGTCTTCTCTCAGTGGCTTGAATCTTGTCACCCGGCCGTCATTTTTCTATCTGACAGATGGATTTATGGGTGGAAGAAGATAAAGAACGAAGTGTTGTCGTCTAGTAACCAGTAATTCCTTAATGTTTGAAGATGTTTGACCAGTTTTTAATCAAAGAAAAGAAAAGAAAGTTGACACATTTCAACAGGAAGTGATTATTATTGTTCAATATTTCTCCAACCAGACAACATGGTGGAGATGAATGCCTTTATATTTTGTCGTGATTGTTTAAAGATCCCCTCCACACGTGCTTTAAGACATAAAAAATGCTCCACTTTGAATAATAATTTGTGCCCTTAAACTTGCTTTAACTGATGTTTTGTCCCCATTAAACAATCAAACAGCTGCTGGACGTCTTTTCAGTGACAGACTCAAGAATCTCAGGCAAGAAATCTGTGAAATGTGGAACTTTAATATAGAAATTATAAATGAAATTATATCGAAGGGATCTATAATTGTGGTTTTTCAAAATCTGGTTAAATGTTAATATACATTTATGAATATTGGTGAAAGTTAAAATGTCATACTTTGGAGGCAGGTCTGGATTTACAAGTCGTACGTGTCATCATTTCTTAAAAAAAAAAAAAAGAAAGAAAAGTTTGTTCTGATCACATTAAAATCACAAATTTTCAACGCAGGCTACAGAAAACTAGGCTGGTGACGCCGCCTGTGGTCTCCATCGTCCTCTAGATTCAGTTTAAGTGATGAGATGATGTGTTTGGTGTCGCTAATGTGATCCTACACGGCTTGAGCAGCTCTCACACTGTGGGGAAGTGCACACACACGGCAGGTGTGCTCGCTGTGATTGGTGCTTTTAATTGTTACGTAACGTTAGAGTGAAACGTCCTGGAAGTAATGGAGGTGTAAAGCACATGAACACACAGTTTAATCCACTTTTTTTTTACACTTTAGTTCTGAAGAGGTTTAAAAAAAAAAAACAAGAAACCACCATTCAAGCTCTTTATAAACTGAGCGTCACTCTTGCTTGCCTAGTTACAGTTGCTAAGCTATGATTGGACAATCACTATGCGAGGGACGGGTTTAACAAATCAATAAGAAGGCCTTTGGTTTTCAAATTAAATGAGTAATTATACAACAAATCCTCATAATAAACAACCGTATAGGTCTAAAATTCAGCTGGCAAAAAAAAAAAAAACCTATAGTTACGTTTGCGCCATCTAGCAACCGCAGTAAGAACGACTGTAACCATGACAACGCTGTGGTTAAAGTCTTAGCTTAGGGAAAGATCATAGTTTGGGTTAAAAGTGGTTTAAAGTTACAACCTTCCTCATCAAGGCAAAAGTAAACACAACAACAAAAGTGTCTTGAATCACAGTTGGAAACATGATGCTGCTAGATGGTGTAAACGTAACCACGGGTGGTTTTGACCTGTACTGTGGTTTTATGGCTGGTTCTAACAGCATCTCAGTCCTTTTAGTTTACTCACAGAAACAAAAACTTTCCACCCGTCACGTCACTCTGCACAGGACCGAGCCGCAAAAAAAGACACAGATAAACAAAATCTGAAGCAACAGACAACAAAAACACAAACAGAAAACCACACAGTTTGTAGAAAAAATCAAAGTGTGCAGCAAAAAAAAAAAAAAAAAAAAGTCCATCTCATCACCGACAGTCGTCTCATATTAATACTTTACTTTTTCCTGAAAACAGTAAATATTTCTGCTAAAAGGGCTCAGAGGAACTCACCTGAAGAGACAAACACCACACTTTTTAAAAACCTGTTTGAAAGGATCTGAATCAGGAACGAGAAGCAGGAAAACTACTTGTTTGGCTTCACTACTATAAAAGACAGATTCATATCACACAGCCTTCTGATTAATGTTAAAGGGATTACACACACACACACACACACACACACACACACACACACAGGTGTTTTTATGTGGACGTGTTCACAGTATTTGATGGAAATCTTTGTACTGTAATGAATCTTTACAGAGAGATCTGCTCAGTCAGAGTAACTAAAAAGAAACATCTGTGCAGGGTTTTTATATTTAAAATAAGGATTTAAAGGTAAAATACCAAAATCCAATCAATCACAGCATTATTAAAGGGCAACTTAACACTGAAAACACTTATTTTGGAGTTTATAATATATGCTGGTTACAACAGAAGCTAGTTGGTTACTTGTAGTCATCAGTGGTCAGACTAACTCTCAGTTTGGTGTTTGTGGGCAGTTTGAGTCCTGCTTTTTGTTTTTAGACCACATTTGTTTACATTTTTTTGTCAAATTGTCTCCATTAAAAATATGTCGAGCTGTTAGCGGCTCCTGTTTATCGCTGGATGACTGAAGAAAACTTCAAAATGTGAGTTAGCTCACGGTTTAGAGGCTAAAAACGTTTTTGTTCAGCTGCTAAATCATCTTGAGGAGGATTATCTGATGCTAAAATGTGTTCCAGTTTAGCTAAAGGTCAGTTTCAGGTTTGTTAAGATCCTAGCTGAGCTGCTAAGATGTTTTAAGGTTAGCTAACAGTTAGCTATACATGGCTAATGCTTCAGCTGTTTAGCTAATCGTTTAATTTAGTGGCTAAATTATCTTAACAAGGATTATCTGATGCTGAAATGTGTCTCAGTTTAGCTAGAGGTTAGTTTACCCACAAAACAGTTGGGTTCAGGTTTGTTAAGAGTCCAGCTGAGCTGCTAAAACATTTAAAGGTTAGCTAACAATTAGCTAAACGTGGCTAATGCTTCAGCTGTTTAGCAGTTTGAGTCCTGATTTTTGTTTTTAGACCACATTTGTTTACATTTTTTGTCAAAATGTGACGATTCTCAGGCAGCTTCTGCAGATATTACCTCACAGTTTGAAAACCTTCACTCTAATAAACTAATCTAATAAACAAGTAGACATAATTTTCTCTCTGATCTGGGCCACGCTCTCCTCTATCATGACATTTAAAAACAGAAATAATCAGTGCTGTGAGCTCTGTTTTATTTTGCAAGACTGGAACTGTTGTTACATATAAAACATTTAGAGGCATAATTTGAAGTGAAACTGATGTGTAAAACTGTGATGGACAAGAAAAAGCACCTGTTTTTTCAGTTTTTGAATTATTACATTTTCACTTTTTGATAGAAAAGAATGAAAATCACATTTATATCTGACATTTTAAAGCTTCTTTTGTCTTTGAATTTTTGTTTACGACAGAAACTAAACCATAAGACGGATTGTAAATGTGTTTTTTAGTTAAAACAGTGTTAAGTTGCTCTTTAAGTGATATTCCACAAATGTCCAGTTTAGTTTGTAAAGAGCTCGGTGTCGCTCTAAAAAAAAACGAGTTAAGAAAACTTCTCTAAACCTCGTCTGTGAGTTTGATTTCTACGTTTCTGATTGGACGTGAGAGCTGGTCAGGTGATGAGCTGCTGAGGGAGGGGGGGGGGGCGGGGCTCTACCCAGACCCCGCCCCCGGGGCGTTGCTGTTGGCTGACTTGGTGCGGGAGGAGGAGCGTGAGCCGTTTCGGCCAATGGGAAGGAAGGGGCTGGTCTCCGAGGTGATGACGATGCTCGGGATCCGACCGATCGTTCCTCTCATCGCGTGTCCGTCTGCGATGTCGGCGCTCTGTCAGACAGGAAGTCACAACACAGCTTAATAAAGTAAGCAAGAAAGATCATTTCATCTGCAGTTAATCATCAAAAACTGAAGGACAGCTGAACAAAAACAAGATTCATCTTCACTAATAACTTTAATAGTGTATGATGTCATTTTCTACTAAGCTGATGTTTAGCAGGTTTACTGTTTACCGCGTCCGCCATCGTAGTTTAGCATCTTTGCTAATTAGCATTTCCACTCTTCTTCAGTGAGGAATTTGTTTTTCTGCAGTGGAGAGCTGCTGTAGCATGATGCAATTTTTCTTCACAATATAAGTGAAATTTTGACCTGCTGGTGGCGCTAGAGGAAAGGTCACGGGTCACCAAAGTCAGTAATAATCATCCTCTGATGAGACACGAGAGGAAATTTCATTCACTCAGCGATTCATTTAATAGTTGTTGTGATATTTCAGCCTGGAAAAACAGGATCTGCTGTTGATCTCAGTGTTATCATTGAAGACGTAGTGAAAGGTGAGAGATGACTCAACGCGGAGCAGATAAACGCTGCCGTGTCTTCTTCCTGTCAGCTGTCAGACGGACTCCTGCTGATAAACTCACTCAGTCACCGCTGACATTTACACTGATATAAGATAATAATAATGACTGACTGTGTGTCTGTAGAGTCGCCATCATGACCATCAGACTAACCAACACTCGATCCAGATGATCCAAAACCACTTTATTTTAAAACCTCTGTAGTTAGTCAGTGACAGGTTCATTAAGAGTTTGGTCACGTTAGTTTGTTTAGAAACGGCTCCAAAGACGAATAACAGCATCATGTTTTCAGTCTCTGGAGAGCAGTTCTGTGTAAGGCAGACGCCACAGTGCAGCACAGAGGGATCAGATATATCAGGCTTTAGATACACACACTTGCTGGTGGATCAGTTCATTGTTGGTTTAAGGTTTTTGGATGACATTTGTTCACAAGGAGAAAGATACAATAAAATCCCCAGAATGATCCTTAAAGCCTCAGCTACATGATGTTACAAGGAGCTTCCCCTCGAATGTTTTTACTGACAGAAATGATGGATAAAACCACCAAAATAAGACTAAATTTAAAATAAACCAGATTAATCCTTTAATGACACTGCAGGGTTTTCTGTTATTTACGTACGTATGTAGAAACGGTGCCTGCAAGTCAGAACTCAGGGCTTCAACCTTATGATGCTTCATTTGCAACGTTTTCTACCTTGTTGCTCATAAACCTTCTGTAGCTAGGTGGTTGCTAAGGTGGTTGCTAAGGTGGTTGCTAAGGTGGTTGCTAAGGTGTTTCCATGTGTTGTTGTACGGATGGATTTGAGAAGTTGAACATTTGTGACTAAAGAAGGAGAAAAAGAAGTGAAATCCTGCTACTATAGTTTGTTTACGTAGCCTCCGGAGCCGGAGGAAGCTTCCTGAAAGCTGACCAATCAGAACAGAGCGGGCTCATCAGGAGGCGGGGCCTTAAAGAGACAGGAGCTAAAACTTCCTGTTTCAGACAGAGGCTGAACTGAGGGGCTGCATAAAGGACCAGTAGAAGATAAATAAGGAGTTTTTATTCCAGTAGAGAACCAGAATATAAATATAGAGGCTGGAAATATGCAGAATAAGAGTGTTTTAATAGACTTTACAGTGTGAATAAAACCACTTTTGCTGCTGTAAAATCTCTTGTTGTTTCTTCTAGGTCTTCTTGTCAATGTTGACCTTAATATTTAACCATAAGCTTAATTTAACCATGTGATATAATCAAACTGGGAGAAAAAATGAGTAAGTGGACCTTGAGCTGCATAAAAAAAATAAGTATAAAGCTCCAGTTTTAAGCCAGCACAGACAAGAAGTCCTAAAAGTGCTGAAAAAGTATAGATTTTAAGATTTTATTGATTACTTTTAAATGTTCGTATTCACCGCAGACTAGAAACCTGCAGACTGCTTACAAAACTAGACTATTTACTACCAATTTTATATTTATTATTTTTAATATCTTTTTATTTTTTATTATTTTATGCATTTTAGATTTTTATGTAACGTCTGTTTTATGGTTTTCTGCCTCGTCTTTCATTCCTTTTTATTGCTGTTTCACGTAAAGCACTTTGTAATGTTGGTTTTAAGAAGCACAATACAAATAAACTTTATTATTATTATAATTTCGAACAGTTCTATGACAGCTGCTGATGTAGACCATGAGATAGCTCTTTAAAGACTGTTTCATTCCCTCTTATTGTTTGCTTTACTAGATAATTATTAATGTCGATACTCACATTTGGGATGCTGTTACGTTCACTGACCCCTGCCATGGAAATATCAGTGTCGTAGGACGTCTGGAGGAAGAAAGACAAACAAACAAACAAACATTAAACGCAAAGACAGAGTTTATTTCCTCGTCACTAATCAGAATTTTAACGCACCTTCACAGAATAAGAAATGATGATCTGAGAGGATTTGCTGCTCTGAGCTGAAAAGCACATCAAGCAGATTAAACTCTGACTTCCTGGTTCGTCCAGACAGAATAACAGATTAACGTGAACACCTGTGTGTTATGAAAAAGGAACAAAGCTCTTTTTCTTTTTTCGGAGCAGCTCTGACCCTCAGACCTCCTCCGGCAGCGACCCCACTCATCTCCATCACCGGCTGAAAGTGACGTTTATAATCTGCATGAAGGCTGAAATGGTTTTTGGTTCCCATGTTGAGGTTCAAAACTTCCCGTTTAAACACTTAAATGAACACATTTATCATCTTTTTCCTAAATAAACGTATCAGTTTTATGTTAGCTTTTATGTATGTGGCACTTTTTCAAACACACAGTTGCAAAGCGCTTTAAAGCCACATGCAGAATTTAAACAGATTGTTATATATTATCTATCTTATTGCACAGTCTAACTTCTTCCCCTTTTATTTCTTACTTGCAAAAATGCATGATAATTAACAAAACAGAAGTGTTATTACATTATTCAATAATTCTAATATAATGTTCAAATTCCCTGGAAAAAAGAAAAGAAAGCAGATTTTTCTCAGAAAGTTTGTAACTGTCTCAACATATTTGGACAACACAGAGAATAATTCTTTCTAATGTGGTCAATAATAAATAATTAAGTTAATAATAGTTTCCTGTGTGACAACATATTAAAGCAGTGAAAACCTGCTGGGTGATGGTAGGAAGAAATGACCCTCACTACTGTTGTTTTTATAAACTGTTTAGGTTGTAAATAGTATGAAATGTTTTAGTCTTAAGTTCTTTAATTTGACAAATGACTTTCTTTTATATTTCTTTCGACACAGAGAGAAATAAAGCAGGACAACAAGAGAGGAAACAGTCCAAGGGTTCAGCCGATCTAACAGATTGTGGGAGATGATTCCTCAGAGTTGGGGATCGGAGAGGTGGTGAGGTGTAACGGGGAGCTCAGAAATGTAGCCGGTGGGGTGAGATCATGGAGCGCTTTACAAGTAATAAGCAGGATCTTGGTAGTTTTTATCTGAGTTGAACCAGAAGCCAATGGAGGGACGAGGAGAACAGGAGTGATGTTGGACCTCCGGCTGGTTCTGGTTAGAAGTCCTGCTGCTGTAGACTGACTGAGGCCGATGTTAGAGGGAGTTACAGCAGTCTAACCAGAGGAAAATACTGGTCAAGTGTCAAATACTGGTCGAAGATGATACCGAGACTCTTAGCAGTGGGATTTAATGTTCGGGTGAAGTCGGCCAATAAACTGAGCAGCATTGACAAAGACTTCAGGACCAATTCAAAGAGCTTCAGTTTTGTCAGGGTTTAGATGGGTCATCCACTCTTTGGTAGCAGCTAAACACTCATGGAGGGAGGACAGATGCTTCAAGTTAGCAGAGGAATAGATCTGAGTATCATCAGCATAACAGTGATATGACATTTCACCCAGAGGGAGCGAGTACCATGAAAACAATGTGTTTAGTTTTATATAGCACATAAACACAGTGAAAAGAGACACAAGTTAAAAACCATTAAAAAGTTCAAATCCTACATGGACGACCTAACGTTTTAAGTTTAGTGTTAAAAGCCGATACTGTTGGATCATCTGATAAAAGCTAAAAGCAGCATTTGTGGCTTTTTGTTTTCTGGAACGTGATTTCACCTTTTCGAAGATGCCCGAGTCGTGACTCTTCATCTTGGACTTGAAGCTGGAGGACGGTTTGAAGTCGGGGAACTCGGCGGTGTCTCTGCTGATGTCACAGGAGACCTGGCGGCTGGCGGGTCTGGAGCTCATGCTGGACAGATCGGCCTCAGTGTCCGTCAAACCCTGCAGAGGAAGAAGAAGAAGAAGAAGAGTCAAACACCAATGAAAGGAAGTGTCTCAGCTAACGAGAAGCACACGGCTGTCCGTCAAAGCTGTCTGAGCTCACCGATTCGCTGTCGGAGGCGGAGGAGAGGCGGGACTTGTTGGTGCTCTGCCGTCTGAACTGGCTGCTGATGTCGGAGGTCTGGCTGGTCACGGTGGAGCGACGCGTCGACACGAAGCTGCTGCTGGCCGAGCGGAGGTCACGAGGATGAACGCACAGCAGGATGCCCAGACACGGGATGTACTTAGCCAGCGCCACCCTGAAGAGACACGAAGCATCGATCAACACGCCGTCAGGAGAGGAAGGCAGCGGTCCAACCTCGACTGAAGACTGAAACACGCCTCTCCAGCCTGCATGAGGCCAAGTCAAACTGGAGCTTTCAGGTTCTGCTCCAGAAGAAAACCTCTGAAGATCCACCGGCCCGCCGGCGACCCCCAACGAGTCAAAGCAACTGGCACCATTTGGCCAACTGGAGACGACTGGAGGTATGTGGTGATGTGTCTGCACGGTTCTGGCATAAAGCAGGTCCTAATTATTGTTATTCAAATATGACTCATCATAAACGAAGACCAAAAACACTTTCCTGAGTCTTATTTGAACTGACGTAGTTTTGCATCATGGCCTCACAGTTCATCTGTTATAAGCTTTTCCATTTGAGTATGCCAAATACCCAACAACTCTATAAAAAGGGTGGATGTTAAAGGGTTAATAAGGCATCTAATCTAATGTTTATGCCTTTAACAACATAATTTCCCATAAGTCCTTGAGGTTTGTGGGCTAAACGTCGAGTCTTTGTTGACCCTTCAAATAAAGGTCTCCTCACCATACCAAGAATAAACACTAAATAAATAAATAAATAGTGCTACTCTTCTTCTTAATTCTCTACCACATGAACTCAGGTCTGTTACAACAGTGTCTTCCTTTAAAAGCAGGTTTTTAGTTCAGTTAATGGGTAAAACCTTCTTTTTTAGAAACATCTCCTTATTTTATGTTTTTTCTTATTGTTTTTTACATGTAATGTTAATGTAATGTACGCCTGCCGTATGAAACGTGCTATATAAATAAATCTGACTTGACTTTGTGCAGCTTTCTCAGATTACAGCAACGATGACGGCAGGAGAAAGATTCAGGGAGGTTCATGGTGACAGAAATACCTGAACTGCTGAGCTTGTAGTTCTTTTAATGGGAATTGTAGTTGTGGTTGTGGTAGTGTGTTGAGGCCAGACAGGAAGTGATGTCACGACACCTGCAGCCTCCACTATATATGTTTGAGACTTTCATGTTTCCACAATAAGAGGAAATTATTCACTATAACTTAGAGAATCCTTCACCATTAGACAGACTGAGCACTCCTCTGCCTTCAGGGAAAATGTTAAATTATATGACATCAAACATGAGTTATTATTAAAGTGTATTAAAGTCTTCAGATCTAAACTGAAGTTCTTTCTCTACATTTCTTTCATCATGAAGTCACGTTTTACGAAGACTGACATCTGGAGTTTAATTCTATCCTGCAGCTTTTAAAATCTCTCAACAATGAAGGTCATGTGTCCTGCATTAAAAGCACAAAGCGATGTGTGTGTGTGTGTGTGTGTGTGTGTGGTTAATTCTCTCCAGCCCAGTTAACATTCAGGTTAATTGAGCAGCGGTTGGTTCAAGCTGAGGTGTTGCAGAGCGCTTACGGCCTCTCTGATGGGATCGATTGTCGTGCAGCGCGACGGTTCACTGAGCTGAGCCGCGGCGGGCAGGTTAACCCGAGTCAGATTAAAACAAGAGCTCAGATTAGCCTGATAAAAGTCTGACTCTCTCCTGATGTTTCTTCTTCTCTTTCATGTTCAGAAGGAAGCGAATGGGAGACGCAGCTGTTTGTAAAGCCATTGTTGGATCATAGAGGGATCAGACGTGTCAGGTGGGGAATCTCTTTATTTCTACATAGACGGAGAAGGTGACTTTTTATACTGAAGACAGGCCGTGTGTGTGTGGTTTCATCCTGTTTACCGGACTCCTTGGCTGTCCTAAATCCCAAAGATGCTTCTTGTCACGCCGTGGTGAGGTTTAGTTGGTTTTTTTTTGTCCTGTCTTCATGTCTTGTCTTGTCATTTCCTGTTTTATTTTGAAAATTATCCCTCCTTGTTTCTGGTCACTTGCCCTTCCTCATGTGTCTGTGTGATTACCCCAAGTGTCTCCACCTGTTCCCCATTCCCTCGTCAGTTCTGTCTGTGTATTTAATCCCTGGTTTTCTGTTCTGTCCTTGTCGGTTCATTCTGTCAGGAACGTGCGTGGAAGCCGGACCCAGGCGCAGAGGTATCGTGAATTGCAAAAATCCTTTATTTCAAGGCCAAAGACAAGGCAAGGCTAGGACTGTGACTATGACATGACTAGTAGCAAAAATGAACCGACAAGGACAGAACAGAAAACCAGGGATTAAATACACAGACAGAACTGACGAGGGAATGGGGAACAGGTGAGGGTAACAGGTGGAGACACTTGGGGTAATCACACAGACACATGAGGAAGGGCAAGTGACCAGAGACAAGGAGGGATAATTTTCAAAATAAAACAGGAAATGACAAGACAAGACATGAAGACAGGACAAAAAAAACCCAACTAAACCTCACCACGGCGTGACACTTCTCAGTTCCACTTATCTTGGACTTTGATCAAATGTGAGTGGGCGTCTCTGCACTGTGTGTGTGTGTAGTATTTCCAGATGTCTCCTGTTTGCTGACATGTTTGGCATCGGCACAGGTCACAATGATCTGGCTCTCATTCTGCTAAACCATCACAAAGTCGGTGTGTAAAGTGTTTAAGTTCTCAGTAACTGCTAACTAATGTCAAACCAGTCGTTTCAGGGCTGATGTGGTGGATTAATGGTGGCCTTTTATTTTATTTTCTGGTGGAAATGAAGGTATGTCAGTGTGATAATGTGTGGTGGAAACGACATTGGCCTCTAGACGAGTCGCCTTAAACCTGGGACTGATGATTAGAGTCTGGCTGGACGCACCTTTAGATCGTATGATTAGTGGAAAACGACTTTACTGGCAGGTTAAATGGACGGACTGCTCGGCCGTGTGGTGACCCAGGAGAGTTTAAACGTATAACCGAGACAAAATATTCATACAGACGTGTTTTTAACTGATTATGAGGGCTTAGCTCGGTTAGCAGGTTAGCTTGTTAGCCTGGATGCTAGCTGCGAGAGGCTCCAGGCAGGCGAGGATCCTCCGGAGCCACCGTATATCAGACCAGAGGAGACAATGTGAACACTAACACTAAATCTGTTGCTAGGATACATCTGTAGCATTGTCTAATAAGAAACAACCAACAACTCTGTAAACAGGAAGTGACATTAGCGTAGCGTCACGAGCTGTAACTTTGTTTTGTCTCCGTTGGTGGATCATGTGAGGAGTTACCTGTACTTTGGGTGCGTGATGGCGTAGATGATGGGGTTGTGGATGGCCGAGGCCTTGGCGATGACGGCGGGCACAGAGTTCATGTAGGGAGTCAACATGTCGGCGTACCTGCGGCGGGAAACAGAGCGACAAACCAGAACACAGGAAGTTAGTCACAGTTATATATCTCTTATCTCTCTGGAGTAAACATGGAGTCAGTCTTGGTTTAACAGATGAAGAACCGTCTTTGCTTCAGTGACAGCAAAGATTACAGATGAATTATTCCACCTGAAGGCTTTCCAGGCGGATCTTTGGATCTGTAGAAACTCTTTGGAAGACTGACAGTAGGTCATGCTGTACTCTACTAAACCTTATTTATATTGTCTGGTGTCACAAAGAGCTCATGAAGAAATAGTTCCTGTGATGTTATTAATGAAGAAACAGCTAGAATATATAAACTCAGCGAGCAGGAACACCTGTGCAATCTAATACAATCCAACAAAACAGCCGTAAATTCAACTGTTACGAAGTCATTGGAGTACAAAAAAGTGTTCCTAGTATTTTGTCCACCCCGTTAACGTACATAAGAGCTAAACTTTTACTCTTTTGACAGATATTTGGGGGTTTTTCCGTTCACTTCCTGCAGCATCTAGTGGACATTAGAGGAACTGCAGCTGCGAATGCTTAACGAGCAGAAACCTCAGCAACAAACGAATCTTTCTGATCGTCAGGTTTAAAGACAGTGACGGTGATTTTATTGATCTGATCGGTGCCGCTGGTTCCGTTTTTACCCGGCGAAGGCGGTGAGGGCGACGCTGGAGTACGGCGACCAGGAGATGACGTAGAGCAGGATGATGATCAGAGCGATCTTCGCCATCTTCCACTCGTTCTGCAGCCGGTGGAAACTCTTCACCGAGTCTCGACTGCTGCCGTGACTGTGAGTGCTGCCGTTGATCTTCCCCACAGCCCTGAAAACACACACACACACACACACACACACACACACACACACACCTGTAAGGGCCGTACCTGCTAACACATTATATTAACTGACATTCAGTCCCTCGAGGTTCATAATAACATTAAATAGTAAAATCCAGGAGAAAAATCAGTTTAAATAAAGCTGCTACGTTAAATTTTTATAACACACACACACACACACACACACACACACACACACACACACACACACACACACACACTAAACACTGACTGGTTGGTGTTGCGGATGGCGCGGAAGATGAAGACGTAGCAGTAGATGATGATGAAGAGCGGCAGGAAGAAGACGAAGATGAAGAGCAGCATGGTGTACGCTCGCACCGACGGGGTGAAGGTCATGTAGTCCCACGTACAGGAAGTCAGCAGACCCTCAGGGACGTACGCACCTGCAGGAACACACACACACACACACACACACACACACACAGTTTAATGTCCTGTCCAAGCAGCAAACCTGCGTTCTCTCTGCCGGCCAGCAGGGGGCGACTCGAAATGATCCTCCTTCTCTGTGGTTTATTATCTCAGTAAACTGTTTCCTGATGAGTTTCTGCTCTCAGTCACTAGTTTACAGTCTTCTTCACCACAGCAGGATGTTCATTTAGTGAATTATGCTCCCATTTCATTTAAACCTGATGATAAAGCAGCGTATGCTTCAGGGGGCGTGGCTACGTTGTGATTGACAGGTCGCTACCGTGGTGACAGCGTTGCTTGTGTGACGTAACCATGGCGTTTAGGCGTAGCTGATGATATTTAAAAATAAAGTTAATTGTTCAGCGTTTGGTTTTAATAAAAGACCATCAATGAGTCGGATGATCAGTTTTTCTGTTTTTCGCTAGCAGAAATTAGCATTAGCATCATCACTGCTAACCATAGATTGTGAATGCACCGTGCTAACCATGCTAGCAGCTAGCGCTATGGTCTACTCCACCCTCTTGCCCAAATACGGTCACTTCTGGCTCCAAAAAATCAAACATGGCGACGGCCAAATGGCTCCACTCGAGGCTTCAAATCTGCAGTTCGCAAACCAACAGGTGACGTCATGACGACTGCATCCATATGTGGGTTCTGTCGTGTTTCACAAACTCTTCTGTTTGCACAATAAAAACAATCAAAAACGGTCAGTTTGAAAATATATCAGCTGTATTTAACCAGGAAGCGTCTGCGCTCCGATGCGTTGGGTCTAAATCTCATTCGGCTCTCCAGACCCCTCCGTCTGTTTTGGGGAAAACAGAAACCTCACTGATGAAGGGTTTCCATGGTTACCAAGGTCAGAGAGGGCCCTTCTAGACGACACAGATGCGTAGCCAGAATGTGCTGACGGTAAACTGCAGTTCCTTGTTTAGAAACTAGTGAACCAATCAGAGTATTTTTTTAGTTATTGTTGTTGCTGTGTCTCTCGCTCTCCCTCCTTTTGATGACCACCAACCTGGAGTCCTGAGTGAAGGGGAAAGTTTTTCCTCGCTGTTCGTGGAGGAATGTTTGGTCTCTGTAGATTAAAGAGTCTGGACCTGCTCTGCGTGGAAAGAGTCCTGAGGTCACTTCTGTTGTGATTTGATGCTTTATAAATAAATAAAATTGAACTGACTTCAGGAAAACGTCGCCGGTTTCTCAGACTTGTTGATTGATTCATATTCTGCTGGACAGTCTGAACATCTTCATCCTCCTTTATGTTCCAGTAATCTGCTTCAACGTGTCTTCATCTTTAAAAAACATCAGTAACTTTAAACACTGACAGAGAAATAATTATTATATTTAGAGATGTTTTATCAGGGATGTTTTTACCTTTTAAAACATCCATAAAATCAGCTGTGAATACAAACAAGAGATGAAAAGCTCCGCCTGTGATTAGATCACATGATACAGAATAAAACCTCCATCAGTCTGCTGTGCACTTTTATTTAAATAAACATTTCATAAACTTCCTTTTTGATGATATGTCTCCTCCTCAAATGGTTTTTGCAGCAAGTACTTTATAAAAAAACTTGCTTTTTAGCAGCCAACTCAAATATTTGGGGAGATAAATTAATATTTTGTGTCACACATGATAAGTTAACTCCATCAAATAACTCATTTACGCCTATTTTTATCGCTCTAATTTGTAATTTTGCTTCCCTGGTGGGAGAAAATGAATCTTAAAAAGTGATGAAAACCTTCCTGATGATTAAAGTCTGCAGTCATCACTCTCAGATATCTGACTGTAAAATAATAATAACAATAAAAGTCAAGCTGCACTTTGCGGGAGCATTTATTCACCTCCGCTCGGCTCCAGACGTGAACCCCTAACCTCCTAAATCAACTTCCTTAAAAGACGTGAAGACAAAATGTTTTCTTTCTTCGTCTCCTCATGAGAACATTTTGTCCTCATATGTGTGAAGAAACACAGACACATAAATCACACACCTGCTGAAAACAACCTGTGTATTTATGACGGGAGGTTTTCCACCAGACTCGGGAGGAGGAAGATTTACGAGAGTTCAGCTCTTTCCAAAAGTTGTAACTTATATTAAAAATCAGATGGAGTCGCTGAGGAGAATGAAAACCAGGTGAGAGGGAAACGAACACATGTAGACCAGAGCGTGTGTTTTAGTGTGTGTGTGAACTCGAGCTGAACTGATAACAAACGAGACTTTGAGGGTAAACGGACGATCGTTCTGATTAAAGTGAAGCTTCGAGGAGCAGCAGAGATGAAGTGAAACATCTTATCTCGTCCACATCGGTTTCCCCTCCAGATTTAAGGTTGTTAAAATCATCTGAACTCACCGTATAAACACTCTGAATCATCTTATTCCAACTGTGTGTGTGTGTGTGTGTGTGGATCTTAAATATTAAATAAAGCTCTGCAGGTTTTGTGCTTGGCGTGACTTCCTGCTGACGTTTTTAGGGGTCAGAAGCGTTTTTTTCTGCGAACCACTCTCTTAAATTCCTACGCTGTGCATCGCTGTGCACCGGTTGCCATGACGACGGCACACACACACACACACAAAGCTCCTAACAGTAAGAGGGTCAGTTTAACTTTAGGATTCTCACATTCTCATCTATGAATATATTAACCTTCATACTAAACAACATTATTACTTTATGTGTTATAACAAAGGTTCACCTGTGCGTAACGATATAATAATAATAATAATAATAATAATAATAATAATAATAATAATAATAATAATAATAATAATAATAATAATAATTAAAACTAAAGGACGCTTTACAGAAAAGAGAAACAAGCATGACTGCGGCCTGAACGCCTGAGTGAGCAGCTGAGTTTTGAGGGAGGAGTTGGATTTCGCACTGAAGGCCCCGGTGTCACGGCCCACCAGGCTGTGTGCAGGTAGGCGGGGAGATCGTCATGGCAGCACCTGCACCTGGTGACAATCAGCCTCTAATGCCTCCCACTGCCAGGTCATTTCCTCTTCCTGCCTCCGTGAACTCTGCTCCTGTGAAGATCCCAGAGTCTCCAGCGCCACCAGTATTGTCTTCTTTTTGGTTTCTTCACCGGTTGAGTTGCTCCTGGTCGTCTTTAGTTGTTTTTAGTGTTTTCTTTTGTTACTTTGCCCCTTCTGGAGACATGTTTTCCCATCGTGAAGCCACCTCCTGTTGTAAATAAATGACCTGGATGAATACTGCACATGCTCTATAGGCATCTATAGGCTAACTACCGGTTTAGCCCTCTGGCTAACGTGAACGGGGCTAAAATAAACCAATCATGTGGCTCTTCTGGACTTTGTAAATGTGACCGGACTGAACGAATCGTCGTTTTGCAGGTTGAGACGCTCATAAAACTTCATCTGCTGATTGTCAGACGTCTCTTTCACAACAGGAAGAAGTCTTGCTGTTATGCTCCAAAGCCTGATGTTATTTCTGGGGGCTCGTCCATGATGTCACGTCTTCTTCTTCTTCTTCTTCTTCTGCGATGGTTTAATGGCACAGACTGGATAAATTTAGCGCCACCTGCTGTTTATCTGCTAATATTCAGACAACAACAGGAAACAAACATTTTTACTTTTACGATTTTCTGGGAATTTGTGCCACATTTAGATGGAAACCTGGCTCCCTTTGGGGGGGAGGGGACAGCAGCCCACAGTTAAAATCAAGCGCACCTCATATAGCAGCCGACGTGTCTCATGTTTAATCTGTTTAATGCTGCTGTTCAGTCCTGGCATCAGTTCAGCTATAAAAACCCAAACGCAGCACGAAGCGTCTCTGCTGATCGGTGGAGACGGCGAGGGACGCGGCGTCCTCCGTCACGGTTATGCATTCAGGACATCGGGAGACAAGAATCAGTAAAAGTTTGCAGCCTGTCACGCTGCGTTTCTCTGTTATAATGACGCGGCTGAAACAAAAACAAACAAACAAACAAACAAAAAAAAAAGCAGATTCGGCTGACAGAATGCGACTCGACTCCTCGACTGATGCGTCAGCGTCTTTTAGAGGAGCGGCGCCCGTTAGGAGCCGCTTCCAGCCCCGAGGATGTTTGTGTGTGTGTGCATGTTTACCAGCCTTTTATTAATTAGAAAAGAACAACACACAGTCTGTTCGTGTGTGTGTGTGTGTGTGTGTGTGTGTGTGTCTCCTCACTCCAGCCAAAGAACGGCGGCAGGCTCCAGCCCAGAGAGTACACCCAGGCCGCCATGAGGATGAGGAGGGCCCGTTTCCACGACAACATGCCGATGGACGTCAGAGGCCGGGTGATGACGAAGTACCGGTCGATGGCGATCACCGTCAGCGTGATCATGGAGCAGATCCCGAACAGGGCGCCGCAGAAGGCGTACAGCTCGCAACCTCGACACAGACAGAGAGAGAGAGAGTGTTTTTAAAAATCACTTCCTGTTGACATGTTTGTTATTTATTTAAGAGCGACAGTCATAGCTGGACAGCCGCAGCAGCTTTAGTTTAGTTTTCTGTGTGTTCAAAAGCCCAAAGTGATGTCATCAGATGTTTGGTTTTGTTAAATTTGTTGCACAGCTAAGATTTTTCAGAGAAGCTTAAATAAGAGAATATTTGGATTTTCTTCTTTTAAATTCTTCACATCTCCAGCCTCTATATTTATATTCTGGTTCTCTACTGGAATAAAAACTCCTTATTGATCTTCTACTGGTCCTTTATGCAGCCCCTCAGTTCAGCCTCTGTCTGAAACAGGAAGTTTTAGCTCCTGTCTCTTTAAGGCCCCGCCTCCTGATGAGCCTGCTCTGTTCTGATTGGTCAGCTTTCAGGAAGCTTCCTCCGGCTCCGGAGGCTACGTAAACAAACTACATTAGCAGGATTTCACTTCTTTTCCTCCTTCTTTACTCCAAATGTTCAACTTCTCACATCCATCCGTACAACAACACATGGAAACACCTTAGCAACCACCTTAGCAACCACCTCAGCGACCAAAGCTACAGGATGGATGTGAGCACGTGCGATGTCAGCTCGTCAGCAAGGTAGAAAAAAACGTCACAAACGAAGCGTCAGAGCAGGTTGAAGCCCTGATCTATCTATCTATCTATCTATCTATCTATCTATCTGTCTATCTATCTATCTATCTATCTATCTATCTATCTATCTCAGCTGTAGTTGTAGTTATAGTCCTGTTTACAGCTGGTATTGTGGCTCTGCTCCACATAAAGGAAGCTCAGGATTCATGAGGAGGACGACTGCTTTACTGTCTTACTGTAGTCTGGACTGTGTGTGTAACAGCTGAAAACCTGTTGGACGTTAATGATTTATTCCATAACTGACCAGTACTCTGCTGTTCTCTCAAACAGAAGATAACATGCGTGGTTTGGTGAACCAGGAGCCTCACGGTGAACGGAGGCCAGAACGCAGAGACAGACGTGTTTCTCTCTCTCCATCAAGGTTCATTAAAACATTCCCAGAATTTTCAGCAAACTGCTCTTTTTGCTTTTCTTCCTAAAAACCGAACACTGCCGACATCAGCTCAGAAAAACCCACGACAATCAGATCCTAAAGTTAAGCTGCTGCATCTCTCTGTCGACTTTTTATCAAACCAGTTGAAAACAGCTTTGGATGAATAACCAACAAATCTGGAAGTGAAAGAACAAGTTTCTCTTTAGATTTTGAGCAGCAGACATGAACTCCTCCACCTCCACGTCAGAGCCGAGGAAGAAGCACCATCCGTGGAGGGAAATGACGTGACTGTGTTTGGTGTTTTTGGGGGTTAATTTGATGAACTGACCCTTTAAACACAAACTCAAACTGTGGGAAAGGATTTAATGTGAAATGTGACTCTTTGCTTTTGCACTTTTTTGTAAATTTAATTAATAAAAAAAAAAGAAAGAAGAAGAAGCAGTAAATCGACACGTCTGCTGCTTTTCTTTTCCGTCTCGCTGCTGTGGGGATTAAACGCCGCTCGAACTCTCGCCGTCCGTCTGCTTTCATATTAAAACGACCTCCGGAGGCTCAGAATCAAACACGTCACTGTTTTCACTGCTTCAAACCCGACAGACAGATTAAAGCTTTAAAATAACACAAAAAAAGTCTTTATTATATTAAGAATTGTTGAGTTTTGACACTTAACTTTGTACTTTTTAGGTTTAGAAGATTCTTCACTCGTGTGTTATATTGAAATATAATTACTGGACATTCATTTTACAACCAGTTTCTTCCCAGTAATCATTTATCTGCATGACAGAGAGGAAGCTGATCAGTCAGTTAACAGGAAAGAAAACAGTTTTCAATGCTTTATACACTAAATGCATTCATTTTAATGATCATTACTGTTATTATATTATAGTTAAATCCTCATATTTTTATTCTTTATGACTCTGACGTCTCCTTTATAAATAACCTGTGTGTATTAATTCTCTGTCATCATCTGGATTATTTAAAAGTGTTTTTTTCCTCTCTTATTTTGAAACAAATTGCATGTTTTCATTAACTCTTCTCTGTTTGTCTGGTTCTGTGTGCTTCCACCGTTTTCCCTGTTTGTTTGTTTGTTTGTTGGACTGGATTTCAGTTAAACAAAGATAAAAAACTGCAGTAATTGTTTTTGGAGCCAAAGAAGAACGATTAAAAGTCAGCACTTCAATAAATAATGTTAAAAACTACAAGCCAGGGATCCCTAACCCTGAAGAACAGATCAAGGATTAAAGGACTTATGTCTCCTGCAGGATTGGGTTTCAGACGCTGCTGCTCTGGATCACATGAGTCCAGTTCTCAGATCTTTACACACTGACTTCCTGTCTGTCAAAGACTTTAAGGTACTGCTGTTGGTTTATTAAGCATTATGAACCATCTAGACCTCTCAGGTGGTCTGGGATCAGGTCTGGGATCGGGTCTGCTTCTCTGTCTGCAGAGTCAAAACTAAACCTGAAGAAGCAGCTTTCAGTTTTTATTCTCCACATGTCTGATCAAACTCTCAGTTCCAGCTGAAGACTTTCATTAAACCATATTAAGGGTTAATATTTTACACTGGTTCTATCTGTCTTATTCCCTTTTAGCTCTCCAAATTTAACACTTTTTTTTCACTTTTCTGTTTTAATGCCTTTTATGTTCGATGTCAAACACAAATAAACTTGCCCTGGACTCAGAGGGAAAAGGTCTTTGTACAGGAAATTAAAGTTTGTTTTCACACTAATTGTTTTCTTATCACCGTTAAGAGTCTCTCAGTCTTATTGTCTCATTATCTCTGCTTGTCAGGTTCATGTTTATCTTGTGTTTTGTGTTTGTTTTTCTCGTGGATTATTAAAGTCAGCGATCATTAATGACTCTCCTGTGATGGAAGAATACGAGCTGTTGGTACCTTTCTCTCCAAAGATCCACCTCTTGTGCATGCTGGTGGTGAAGAAGATGGGCGTCTGGGTGACACACATCAGCAGGTCTGTGATGGCCAAGTTAATGATGAACATGTTGGCCGGCGTCCGCAGGCTGCGACTCCTGCAACACACACACACACACACACACACATTTGAACAAACCATTGAGAAGCAGCAGTCTGTTATTTCACTGACAGGAACAGTTAGACCTGATTGTGGTCCAAACTAAACCTGGAGAAGCAGTTTTTATGAACCACATATCTGAACTGGAGGTCTTTGGTCTTTATTTAAAGCTGCTCACAGCAGGATTTCACTACTAACTGGCCAAAAATGGCTTTTAAGACGAGGAGTAAAAGTATTTTATCAACTTTCTTTAACTTCCTGACCTGTTGTTAGTTTCCAGGAGACGTTCAGGCAGAGATATTTAGTGAGAGGAGAGATGGTTTGATGAGAATAAAACACTTTACCTGCAGAAACTGATGTCCTGACAACGTTATACTTCATTGTAACAGGGAACATGCACTTTCTGTACAGTCTATAAAGGCTAAAATGTGAATTTCTATACATTATTTTATCATTTAAGCATCATATTTTTGCCCATATGACCTTAAAATGTATTTATGTAAACACACAAAACCAACACTGAATAAATGATGCTATTTTATTGATGCTATTTTCCACATTTTGAATTTCAAACAATCAGAGAACTAATCATCATTTCTGTTTCTATAAAGCAGCGACTTCATGCTGTTTCCTAGTAGTCCGTCTCCGCTCTGACAGTCGCAGGACACTTCATAAATTAGTCTCATGACGTCAGAGTGGTTTTTAACTTTCATTGTGATTCCTGGAAGTGATTCTGAGAAGTTTGATCAGTTCAGGCTTTGATGTTCTGATAGAATCGACGCTTCAGGGACAGTTTGTGTTGTTACACAAGGTCACCGACTCTAGAATGATCCTTTTTCTTTTCATCTAAACAATCTTTTAACGAGCCGACTACCATCAAGCACAACATCATCTGACCTCCATCTGCTGCAGCTCTGCACTGGTCACATCAGAGGAGATACTGAAGGACTGATTATATAAGATAAGAAAGTATTAAGAGCTTGATGTAGTTAAAGTGTTGCAGTAAAAGTAGTGGTTTGGTCCCTCTGACTGATATATTATTATATATGACATCATTAGATTATTAATACTGAAGCATCAGTGTTAGAGCAGCATGTTACTGTTGTAGCTGCTGGAGGTGGAGCTAGTTTACACTACTTTATATACAGTTAGCTAGTTTAGTCCACTGGTTCCCAACCTAGGGGTCGGGGCAAATTTATTCTTTATTGACATTTGGTGACTGCAGTTTGTCAGAGATCAGCTGTGCTTCTCTGGCCTCAGCTCTGAAGTCCAACCCCTCCCATCTGAGAGAGCTGGATCTGAGTGGAAACAAGCTGCAGGATTCAGGAGTGAAGCTGCTGTGTGCATGTTACTGTTGTAGCTGCTGGAGGTGGAGCTAGTTTACACTACTTTATATACAGTTAGCTAGTTTAGTCCACTGGTTCCCAACCTAGGGGTCGGGGCCCCTCCAAAGGGTCAGCAGATAAATCTGAGGGGTCATGAGATGATTAATGGGAGAGGAAAGAAGAAAAAACAAAGTTCTGATACACAATTCTGTTTTCAGTTTTTGGACTTTTTGCTGAAATGTGACGTTTCTGAAGGTCTTATCAGTCTGCAGCAGCTGCTCCTCTGAATCCTGCAGGTTGTTGTTATTCAAGATCAACCTGCTGAGATCTACCTTCTACTCACTGTTACTGTTTACAAAAGGAAAGAAGAAGAAACAACGTTCTGATATCTTTGATTTTTGCTGAAATATTGGATCATTTGAACATTTATTGAAATGAAAGCATGTGAGAAGTTTAGAGGGAAAAATCACTATTTGGTGGAGCTGTTAACAACTCATAGACATGTGAAATGTGACCCCGACTACACACTGCTTTTTGTAAGACGTCAAAAGACAAAAAGGTTGGAAACCACTGGTTTCATCTTTAACAATGTGTTGTATTTTAAAAGCTTGTTATATTATCCATTGTGTCAAATCTTCATGTGAAAAGTAACTAAAGCTGTCAGATAAATGTAGTGGAGTAGAAAGTACAATATTTCCCTCTGAAATGTAGAAAGTAGCATCACATGGAAATACCTCCACCTGTGGTTTTAAGTGTTTTCTACTGAATTAATCATGTGAAAAACTACTTAGAGCTGCTTCATCTCTAAAATAAACTGTGGAGCACTATTCACGGAGCAGCTCTGATTTTAAGGAAAGATCAATATGTGTCCCATAAATGGTTTCGATCAATAAGTGGGTCGAATCGGCTTTAAATAGTGAAGCTTCTTCAAAAGCATTCTGGTGTTTCAGAGACAATTTCTGAGCTGTGATGGAAGATAAAAGCAGGAGTGTGTTGGGTCGATAGAAGCCAGGCGGTGATGAGTCATTACAGACACACGGGTCTCGTCCTCTGCTCGCCGCCGCCGCGGGAGATTTCAGCCTCCAACTGAAAAGCTTTAGAAGAAGCTCGACATCACAGCGGCGGCTCGTCTCAGTCCACAGGTGAAGGTTTAGAGGAGCTCAGACCAATTATTTCCTCCTCAGACACACAGCTGAGACGATCTGCTTCCCTTCCAGCATGTTTCTCCTGTCAGACTGTCAGCAAAACTGCTTTTTTAAAAACACACAGCGCACCCGAAAGAGAAAAAACAAAAGTTCTGATATCCACTCTTGTGTCTCCTGATTGTCTCCAAGCATCATGTGCACATATCGGAGGCTTTAGAAATGGTTCAATTCTGATAATATAGTTTATACACTCAACCCGTGCTCTTTTAATCTGCCGACAAATAACTCAACTTTACATTTTCATATTGCATATAGGTGATTTTTGTGTTTTTAGGAGGCGTGTTGGTTGGATGACGAGATAAAAAGGTGCAAAGTAGCAGGAGAGCACTGTTGGGGACGACCTTCTGGGTATATTTACCATCACATGCAGCATTTTAACAGATTTTTGATGTCACATCTGGCATTTTTGACATTTTTACCACACTTTAGTGCTTTAACTTATCTCATGATCTTTCCCTAATCAAACCACCGTTTGGTTTTGTGCCTAAACGTAACCAACGGTGTTAAGTTGCAAGTGTAACCTGTGTTATTTATTCACCATTAGATGAGACTGGCTTGATAAACTAGTCTCTTTTCTGTATTATTTGAATTTAACTGCTACATACACACTCCCTAATGTTAGCACTGAGTTTAATGGTTCAATTAACCATACAAACATCATGTTTTGTATCATCAGAGCTCATTTAGGATCAGACTGAATCCATTTTAAAAGGCTGTTTTTGTGTTGTTAGGAGGCGTGTTGGTTGGATGATAATCAGATAATCAGCCTGCAAAAAGCTGTAAAGCAGCAGAAGAGAACTGTTGGAAACCACCTACTGGATGTTTTTACCATCACGTTCAGCATTTTAACAGATTTTTAACATCACTTACTTCATTTTAGTGTTTTAACTCCCATGATCCTCCCTAATCCTAACCAAGTGGTTTTAATTTTGTTTTATTTTATATTCCTCTTTAATAACTGATCATGTGCAGATCGTGTCCTGCAGATTATTTGTGTTTACGAAAGAAGTAATGGAAGTTAACGTCTGTCCTCTTAACAATAATCAATAAACAAAAACCTTAAAATAAATATGCAGTTAGCAAAATATTTACATTCTATTAAAAGGAAAAAATAAAAAGCTTTTAAATTAACCATTAAATCCATTAAAGCACTAAAAAGTTAAAAAAGTTTCTGATTTCTGTCGTCCCCTGAATGCAGCATGAGGATAACAGGAAGTGTGTGACCATATTTGGGCGCAGTTGCTGCTGCTGACTCACCTGCTGAAGGCGTATATGACCAGGAAGTTGCCGACCATGCCGGTGATGCCGATGGCGAGGATGACGGAGCCGATGGTGTAGTGGGCGTGGTCGGGCACGTCCACGGTGGGGAAGGGGTGGGGGGGCTCGGGCACCATCGCCACCTGGAGGACGAAACACAGAAGGACATGAAGACGCTGTGTGACGGAGAAGCTCAAACTGTTATTACAAAGACAACATGTAATAAGAACAGACGGAGTGTGATGACGGTGTGAAGCAGCAAGGGATGATGGGAGTTGTTGTCTTGTCCAGAACAAACGGACCCGCTGATTAAAACCATTCAAATACTAATTAAAGCAGATTTCATTGTAGACTTGAGATTGGTCCCTGTGTCTAGAACCATGGGATGAGAAGGCTGATTGGTTCCCAAATGGTTGGGTCCAACCCCCAGCTGAGTACTAACTCCTCCCTTGTATATATGAGTGAACTGAACCTTTATACTTAAAACGCTCTGAAAAAAGGCTCTGTGCCCAAATGTGGAAGTGTTTTTCTAATGTGATGTGAGCCAAATAAACAAGTGAAATGTTCATATTTTGTCCTCCTTGACTGGAAAATTGAGATGTGCTACCCTTTTTTTCTACATTTTTGGAACAAGTCTGCTGGATTTTGGGTTTAGCTCTCCACCGAGAATTGTTGAAGCGCAACGTCCTTCTTCAATTCACTGAATAAAGCAGCTTCAGCTAAAAAATCAGTGTTTCTCCACCATGTTGGGCGAGCAGCGGACTTCCTGGAGGGGCTGTTAGCCGAGCTGCTGCTAACGTTTGCTCAGTTTATTTCTCTGATAACTTAAGATCCAGACGTCCAATGACTAAAATCCTTCTTGCGGCTAAAAGATCAAGTTAAAAACCAGCTAAATTTATCATGAAATGTGGCTTCAAACTGAATAAAAGTCCATTTCTAACAGTTTGTGTGGAACAAGCACAACAAAGCCCATGTATTATCTTGTATGTGTGGAAGTTACTCTTTGCTAGACGCCATTGTAGCGGACAAACACGGCGCCGACGCATGCATCTTGTGCACTATACTCTTTGGTAGAGGAGGTATGACGCCATTGACAGGCCACCAAATGAAACGGTCCGTTACTTTGATTAAAATGACAGATTTCTCTGGGTTTGAACATTAATGTAAGAACACAACTCAACAACATATAGAACATAGGTCTAGACCTGAGTGACAACAACCTGACGGTTTCAGGAGAGAAGCTTCTGTCTGGTCTAGTTGTTTTTATACATTTTAATGAGGAATCGTTACAGATTAGAGCTTTAAGTCTTATTATCTGCTGAATTGACATGAAAGTGTGTAAAGATTAAAGGCTGTTGGTATCAGCTCCATTATTATTAAACCTTTACATTCTAATCACCAGCTTCAGGCCTTAATTCCCTTTGAAACGCTAATATCTCAACGTCCTGAGCATCACTGTTTCTAATTAACCTGCTCAGAGCTCCCTCCCTTCCTCCCTCTCTCTCCGTCATATCTCACATCTCTTCATCCCGTCTCTCCGTTGCCACGTTAACGGCATAAATTACGAGGCATAGCTCATCACAGACGGAGGTCAACTAACTGCAGCTTTATTAAAAATGTCTAAAACTTCTTTTGGAGCCTCTGACATGCTGGTTTCCTCCTGGCAGCTCCTCCTACACGTTCATGAACTCTCTCTGCTCATCAATCAGTTTATCTGCAGCTCAGGTTGCTCAAATATTTCCCTCCTCGCAGCCTGAAGCAGGTACGACACACATGGAAGGTTTCAACAGATTCCTCCTCAGCTTCTCAGTTATTAGACTTTACATTTATTATCCATTTAATGATTCTAGTTTGATCAAAACAGCAACAGAACAGTTTAGAGCTGCAACAATTCACAGATTAGTTGACTATTAAATGAAATGCCAGCTTTTTTTGATAATTTATTAATCATTTTTAATAGTTTTTTAAAGGAAAAAAAGTCTAAATTCTCTGATTTTCTGTTTTCTTTTAGTCTTTTATGACAGTAAACTGATTATTTTTTGAGTTGTGGCCAAAACAAAACGTTTGATGACATCATTTTGGACTTTTAGGAAACGTTGATCAACATTTTTCACCAATTTTATGACATTTTATTTTCCAACTAACTAATCAATGGATTGAGAAAATGATCAACAGATTAATCGATGATGAAAATAATCATTAGCTGCAGCTCTACCAGTTGCATTGTGGGTAATGGAGGCACCAGGTTGAACCAGGAAGAAGTGGAATAAAAAAATATCTGAATATCTTTGTGTTGTGGACAAAACAAGACGTTAGAGGATGTCATCATGGATCAATAGATCAGTTGATGATGATGATTGAACTGTTATTGATCAAGTGATTGGGGCTTGGAACTCATTATCAGAGTTTTTAACTTCTTGTTTTAATAAAAACAGAAACAGTGGAGCTTAAAGTCACATTTAATCCTCCGTCTTTGACTGATACAGTCGCTGCTGCTGTTAGCTGTTAGCTGTTAGCGGTTAGCGTCCAGCAGCCTGACTCTATTCTGTCACTTAAACGCAACACACTGTACTTATTATACTTTATATAACCTTAAAGTCTGCAGACTGGAGGCTGTTACAGCAGCAAGTTAATGAACACGCTGTCACAACCACATATGAATGCAATGTCTGGGTGTCCACATACTTTTGGCCACGTGGTGAATTAAAAAACCCCAAAAAACATGAGAATTCACTTTATTTAGAAAATTTAAATCCAATATCATGAAGCAAACTTTCACCAAAGTCATGATGTCTAAATTGTCTCAGCAGCTGTTGTTGTTGTTTCAGCACGTCGCCATGGTTACAGAGTTTGTTTAGAAGAAGTGATAATCCAATCAGTGATCAGCGGACGCTCGTGTGTGTGTGTGTGTGTGTGTGTGTGTGTTTGTGTGTGTGTGTGTGTGTGTGTGACGTTGATGGTGAACCGTGTAATGAGATCAAACGTTGGCACAGCAGCAGACGTCACGTTCGAGAGCGATCTGATGTGCAGGAATGTGTGCATGAAAGCTGTTGTTGTGCAACAGTCGACGTGGATTAAATAAATAAATAAATAAATAAATAAATAAATAGATGGAAGGCCTTGCGAGGGACGTGTGGTGACGGTGATGGAGTCAGACATGTTGTGACAGCAGACGGCGGAGCTGACGCAGCAGGAGACGAAGCCACAAACACGTTCAAGGACACGAATGCACGCAGCGTCCAGCAGGAAAAGACTTTAACATACAAACTAAAAACTCTCAGATCCTCCTCTCAACGTTGATTGGTGGCTGTTTGTTGCTGCTTTCAGTCACGTTTGTGGTGATAAATGACGAGCAGGCTGCAGGTTTCACTACAAATGTCTCTTTTTAAAGTCTCATTCTGCTCAAAACTGCTGTTTTTTTTAAAAAGATGCACTTAAAGGACTCGTTAACGGATAAAAATGGAGATTTGAAAGTTTTGTTTTGTGAGATTTTGACGCCTGCTGTCAGAAGTTAATCTGAGTTTGGCTGATTATTAAAACTGGAGGAACTTCTGCTGTAAAACTGCAGAGAAAGAAAGCAAAAATTCAGCTTCCAGCGTCTCAAATGTGAGGATTTGATGCTTTTCTTTGTCGTAAACATGAACATTTCAATCACCAAAATCCCTCTAAACATCGCTTCTAGATAGGAGAAGCTGTGATTTGATCAAAATGTTCATCTGAGTTAATCTGACAGAAAGTCTACAGACACTTCAGGGCTTTAAAAAGCAGAAAAAACAATAACTTTATCTGTTTATTTATAGATAATTCTCCTAAAAAGACGCCAGAGCTGATCAATAAAGCACACAGCTGTAGGAATGATGCAACGTTATTTATCGAGTTTAAAGGTTCAGTTATTTTCATCATTATTAATCATTTTTGTCTGAAAAATCCAAAATGAAATACTTTTCTTTCCTCCAAATGTCTTGTTTTGTTGAACCAACAGTCTAAAATGATTAATTGATTATCAAAACAGTTGCTGATTGATTATGGATTAATTGTTGACATTTGAAATAGTGTTTTATAACTCACACTGAATTAAAGGTGCAGTTTGTAGGATTTAAAGTTTAATGTCACTTTGAGTGACAGGCGGGTGGCGTCACAGGCAAGTCGCTACCATGGCAACAACGTTGGTTAGGTAACATAACCGTGACGTATAGCCGTAGCCGTCGCTATTTCAGTGTGTTTTGGTCGTTCAGTGTTTGGTTGAACTAAAAGATCCTCTGAAGAGTTGAATATTCAGTTTTTCCAGTACGTTCATTTTGTTTTAATGGTTTTAAGCATTATGATAGTTAACTATAGGCTGTAAATGCACCATGCTAACTTAGCTAGTGGCTAGTAGCTAGTAGCTAGCAGCTAGCGTTGGGGTCAGCTCCACCTTTTCATCCAAATATGGTCACTTCTCGCTACAAAAATCCAAGATGGCGACGGTCAAAATGCAAACTTGAAGCTTCATAACGGGAGTCAAACTAATGAGTGACGTCATCGTAGCTAATGCCGTGTCGTAACCTCAGATTCACAGAGTATAAACGTAGCCGTCGCTATTTCAGCGTGTTTTCACGTCATGAAAGTTAATTACAACATTTTGGTCGCCTAAAAACGTCTCGTTCAGTGTTTGGTTGAACTAAAAGATCCACTGAGGAGTCGGATGTTCAGTTTTTCCCGTACGTACATTTTGTTTTAATGATTTTAGGCCTGTTTTCATTGGCAAAAATTAGCATTAGCATTATGACAGTTAACTATAGACTGTAAATACATTGTGCTAACCAAGCTAGCAGCTAACGTTAGGGTCAGCTCCACCCTCTCATCCAAATATGGTCACTTCTGGCTCCAAAAATCCAAGATGGCGACGGTGAAAAAGCAAACTTTAAGCTTCAAAACTGGAGTCCAAGTTTTTTTTTTTTACAGATTTTATCACATCAGCATCTAGTGGACATTAGAGGAACTGCAGCTGAACACATTTACAGTGATTAGCTTTACGTTCATTTCCAATAAATACATTTAAAATGTGATTATAGTTCCAGTTTTAGTGGAGATAAAGTGAACCACAGAACACTTCCTGTTGCTGTGAGGCACACGGCGGGAAAATCATCCAGCAAGTCACATATTCACGTTAAACACGGATAAATGCACATTTCCACATGAATCTAAATGTTCCTACAGTCTCTGCAAAACCTTCATTATCAAAATCTTTTCCGTCTCATCAGCAGCGACTCTTTTCATTTTGGGGTTTGTGTGTGTTGTTTTTTTTGTTTTTTTCTTTTTGCCGCAAGGTCACAAATCTCACAGCGGATCAACTCCGGCACGTCGGGAGGAGTGTGGCCTGTCACAAAGGATTCAGCGCTTTAGTTTCACCCGCCGCCGCCGCCACGCCGCCGCCGCTGCTGCTGCTGCATTAAAGTCAGAGAAGATCAGTCTGATAATTAGAAACAGTCTGTCTGCTTCCTCTTCCTCTTCCTCTGGGCTTTACTGACCAAGTGAACACAGAGCTAATTAGTCAAACTGCTCGCAACATGTCGCAATTCAGTAACTTTAGAAATGAACCCTCAAACTCTCTCTGAGTGTATTCATCATTTTTTCTTCACTTATTTACTGATTTAGGCTCTTTTCCACCTCTGTGACAGCATGCTTTGCTCTTCACTGATTGATGATTTTCAGTGTTGCAGATGTTTTTTTAGCAGATTCACGAACATTTTAAGAGTCTGTCAACTAATATTAATGCGAATATGACTCGGGAGGATGTGATCAGATGAATTAAAAGGAGCAGCGCTAACTGATAAAGCTCCTTTCAGACGGGATTAACATCACAGAGGGAGGCGGGGAATGAAATAACGGAGCTCCGCTGAGGAAACCGTCCGGTCTGAAGCCGAAGTAGAAGACACTGAGTGAAGAGAAGAAGAGTCAAAACTCCTTCTGAGAGTCGTAACTCAGTCGGACGTGAACGCACACAGACATGAAACACATGTTGATGTGATTCAGTGTGACTTTCACTTCCCGAGGACATCATTATCTCTGACGTCCATCACCAACAAACCTCCAGAAAGCCGTTTAGAGAGCAGAGAAAAGAGAAAAGAGAGGCAGCAGAGCAGCTTTCCTCAACTATCAAAGTAATAAATGTAACGAAACAAGGTCAGCTGACGTTTAAATGAGCGTTAACGAGGACCGCCTGAACGCACCGTTAACGAACTAAAAGATTTATTTATGGAGCACGTTTAAAAACCAACAGCAGCTGAACAATCGTGATAACAAAGACAAACAAAAGAGACGCACCGAGTTAAAACCAGAGGAATAAAAATGAGCTTCAAGATGAGATTTAAAAGCAGCAGGCAGAGTGTCTGTCCAGAGTTTGGAGGCTTTAACGGCGAGCTGAGTGCTTCTGATGGGATGTAAGAGATCAGAGAGGAAGGTTAGAGCTTGTTAGTCCGTTCAGTGGTTTACAGGCAAACATTAAAATCTTCAGATCAATCCTAAAAGCTACTGAGAGCCAGCGAAGGGAAGCAGGACTAACAGCAACATGAAGGGTGTTACAGTCAGGGACGGTGCCCATCAGTACCAGAGAACCAACAATGGTTTCAAGACAAAAAGTATGTTTTTATATATTAAACATATCAGAGAATGAATAAATGATTAAATATTACCAACTAGCTGTCCTTCTGCTAACATCAGAGACTCTGGACCTGAGATTATTGGCTTGAAATTTACACTATTATTAACAAATATGTAAACAAAAGTACTATTAAAGCTGCACAACATAACTTCTGAAATAAATAAGTAGGAATTGTAAATTATCTTAAATACCAGTAAGAAAAAAAAACAACTTTGTTCTCTGTTTTTCATTTGTGTCGTTCAGATTTCTGCTCTAGAAACGACTCTGAAAACCTCTAAAAATCTAAATATTTCCTGTTTGCAAAGAACCAGGACGGCTTGTAATCCCACTGAGTTTCATGTGTTGCTGATGGGAGGATGTTTACCCAGTTTCACACCATTATTCCCAGTGACAGCAAATATTTTTACTTATTATTATTACAATGCGGCGCCTATATCTGCTACTCCGTAAGCCGGCCCTGGTTACAGCAGTCATGTACGACCTTCTCAGAGTCTTCCAGATTCTGCTGAAACCCTCCGACCTCGCCGCCGCTGACCTGCAAGGATGTTTCGCCTCCGTCTGAGCGGCGAAGGAAACACTGATGGATTCACGGCGCTTCACCTTCACTTCATCCATCATGTGTTTCTCTCTGACAGGGCCGCGGAGATGAACGATGACGGAAGAAACACTGCAGAAGTTTGAGAGTTTTATGCTGACACTGAGTTTCAATGCGTCACATAAGAGATACGACGTATTATTGTGTGTTTATGTGAAAGAGAAAATTAAAAAAAGGAGGTTTTCTTGGTCTAAACGTCAGTGAAGCTTCATGTGATGGTCTGCAGGTCTCTGTACGTTCAGCTGGACGTTAACAGCAGCTAATTACACACTAATGAGAACTGGAAGCTGTTCAGCCTCACATGTAAATTAACTCTGTGACTTCACACTGAAAGGTCGTTTTTCTCATTACGGTCGTTTTCTCAATCAACAGATCCTGATGTGATGATTTAATGAGCACCTGCACACACACACACACACACACACACACACACACACACATATATATTTATATTTATATATATATAGAAACATGAATGAATGTTTAAATGGAAACTATCACATTTAAGGTTAAGAACTGAGTTTTGTGGTTAATCTGATTAACATACGAATCAGTATTCTGTTAAATGTAAAAAATAAAGCAGCATATTAATGAGAACATGTTGTGTTTGTGATTATTATGTAACATATAGATTCACTAAACTAAAGGAAACTAAAGCGATGACTCTTAAAAACTGATTAAATTTAAAAAGAAACTTTGAAAGTCTCTCAATTAGGCAACAAATTAAAAGGAAAGTGTAGAAAATTAAATTAAAATGTTAATATTTTTCCCCAAATATCTATATGATATTTTTGGACTAATTAATGGAGATAATTCATTTGTTAACAACCCAGTGGAGATAACAAATCTGTTATAATGTGTAAATAATGTGTAAAAGCTCTTGATTTTTTTGGTATTTTTCACTTTTTCCCGTCCTGCCGACGTGCCCTGAACGCATCACTGTGTTTCTGGGAATTTGAGGATTTTAAGTTACACATGGGGATTTTTTTAAAAAGTTGATTATTATTTTAAATGATTAAAATGTGACTGAGTGAGCGAGTGAGTGAATTAAATTATTTCACCATTACAGAAAATATAATTTAGCAGTTAAATCAATAAATAAAAGGTGAAAAAAAACTGAAATAATGTACATTTTACAAACTATTTTAGAGGCTAGTCAATTGTTTTTCTTTGCAGGCTGCTCAAATGAACTAATTAACGTGTTAACAACCCAAATTTATCAGTTAATTAGGCTACATTTTATATATCTGGTGATAATTAACTTGGGATAAAGTGTAAAAGCTCCATTTTTGTCCATTTTTTTCCATCCTGCCGTGAAAGCAGCGTCATGTACAGAACAGTGTCTGTAACACAGAAATAGAAAATCCTCCATGAACTGGAGGTAAACTGGATCACTTACAGTCGGCAGTGATCCATTACTACTTTAATTATGTAACACAATGTACCTTTTCTATATGCGGCTGCCCCAGATTACTCTCGCGCTGTAATTACAGTCGCTCTGGATGTAATTAAGGTTTCCACAGCTCATGTATGTTATCGTCTCTTATCTCCTCTATAAGTCCGTTTTCTCATTACGTTTGTCCGGCAGATGCATGAAGTCATCTGAAGGTCATAAAAACCATCTCAGACTGAAAGTGTGTTTGTCCAACCTGTGGCTGGTGGTCTGACATCGGGACGGGGGGAGACGTCCCGGAGGGTCAGCTGATAACAGAAGAAGTCTAATGATGAAGAAGATGATGTTCAAATCACAAACTGGTGACGCAGGAGAGAAGAAGCTGGAGCAGGAAAGGTTTGAATTATATTATAAATATAATATTAAGTCTTCTCTGAGCATGAACAGCAAACATCCAGCGATAACTTTTAATGAACGTATCGCAAAATATAAGTCAAATGAGTCAAAATATGACAAAAAATAATCAGAAAGAAAATGCCACAAGTCTGAAGAGCTTTTTAAAACATCTCAAGTTGCAGTAAAATCTCAGATGTTGCAGTAAAATCTCAAATGTTGCAGTAAAATCTCAAATGTTGCAGTAAAATATCTCAAGTTGCAGTAAAATCTCAGATGTTGCAGTAAAATCTCAAATGTTGCAGTAAAATCTCAGATGTTGCAGTAAAATATCTCAAGTTGCACTAAAATCTCAGATGTTGCAGTAAAATATCAAATGTTGCAGCAAAATATCTCAAGTTGCAGTAAAATCTCAGATGTTGCAGTAAAATATCTCAAGTTGCAGTAAAATCTCAAATGTTGCAGTAAAACATCTCAAGTTGCACTAAAATCTCAAATGTTGCAGTAAAATATCTCAAGTTGCACTAAAATCTCAAATGTTGCAGTAAAATCTCAGATGTTGCAGTAAAATCTCAAATGTTGCAGTAACACATCTCAAGTTGCAGTAAAATATCAAGTTGCAGTAAAATATCTCAAGTTGCAGTAAAATCTCAAATGTTGCAGTAAAATCTCAGATGTTGCACTAAAATCTCAGATGTTGCAGTAAAATCTCAAATGTTGCAGTAAATATCAAGTTGCAGTAAAAATATCTCAAGTTGCACTAAAATCTCAGATGTTGCAGTAAAATATCAAGTTGCAGTAAAATATCTCAAGTTGCAGCAAAATCTCAAATGTTGCAGTAATATCTCAAGTTGCAGTAAAATCTCAGATGTTGCAGTAAAATCTCAGATGTTGCAGTAAAATCTCAGATGTTTTACTGAATTATAAGCTACATGTTTGTGTGTGTGTAGCTTCATCACTGTGAACAGAGACGTCACTGGGGAAACAGTTCAGTCATGCATGAAGGTCGTTTGGAGGAGACGGTTGTCCACAAAAGATCATTTTATATCAAACAGAGAGCGCAGCGGTCGAGCTGCAACGACTAGTCGATCAACAGAAACTATTCTAATAATCAAATAATCATTTTAGTTATTATTTTAAACAGAAATGGGTCACGTCTGGTCTCCTCCCGTCCAGACAGATTTACCAGCCGACCCGACCCCGATCAGACCAATCACAACCCATTTACTCTAATATGGGGCAGGTTAGATATTGATGACTGGACAGAGAGTTACATCACTCGGCGCTACGTCCACACATCTCGTTGCTCTGATTGGTTGTAGGTCTATCCGATAATGTCCGGAGGCATTTAGGTCAGCGCCCGTTAGAAAATCATTAATAAACTGAGAGGTTCAGTGTTGATGGTTCAGGATGTTTTTACCCACAGAGGTCTCCATCCTCTCCAGAACAAACGGACCCGCCTGATTAAAATCATTCAAATACTAATTAAAGCAGATTTCATTGTAGACTTGAGATTGGTCCCTGTGTGTAGAACCATGGGATGAGAAGGCTGGTTGGTTCCCAAATGGTTGGGTCCAACCCCCAGCTGAGTACTAACTCCTCCCCTTGTATATATGAGTGAACTGAACCTTTTATACTTAAAACGCTCTGAAAAAAGGCTCTGTGCCCAAACGTGGAAGCGTTTTTCTAATGTGATGTGAGCCAAATAAACAAGAGAAATGTTCATATTTTGTCCTCCTTGACTGGAAAATTGAGATGTGCTACCCTTTTTTCCTACATTTTTGGAACAAGGTCTGCTGGATTTTGGGTTTAGCTCTCCACCGAGAATTGTTGAAGCGCAACGTCCCTTCTTCAATTCACTGAATAAAGCAGTTTCAGCTAAAAAAATCAGTGTTTCTCCACCATGTTGGGCGAGCAGCGGACTTCCTGGAGGGGCTGTTAGCCGAGCTGCTGCTAACGTTTGCCCAGTTTATTTCTCTGATAACTTAAGATCCAGACGTCCAATGACTAAAATCCTTCTTGCGGCTAAAAGATCAAGTTAAAAACCAGCTAAATTTATCATGAAAATGTGCTTCAAACTGAATAAAAGTCCATTTCTAACAGTTTGTGTGGAACAAGCAACAACAAAGCCCATGTATTATCTTGTATGTCGTGGAAGTTACTCTTTGCTAGACGCCATTGTAGCGGACAAACACGGCTCGGCGACGCATGCATCTTGTGCGCTATACTCTTTTGGTAGAGGAGGTATTGACGCCATTGACAGGCCACCAAATGAAACGGTCCCGTTTACTTTGAATTAAAATGACAGATTTCTCTGGGTTTGAACATTAATGTAAGAACACACCAACTCAACAACATATAGAACATAGGTCTAGACCTGAGTGACAACAACCTGACGGGTTTCAGGAGAGAAGCTTCTGTCTGGTCTAGTTGTTTTTAATGCTGAATAATTACATGTTAGAGTTTTATAACAGTCAGTTTGATGGATTTTAAGATGATTCTGGCTTTAAGATGCTTTTGGGAAATGAAGCCTTGAACCAATCGTAATTCAGCTGACAGTCAGAAACAACATGTCACCTCAGGATCTTCAAACAAAAAGCTCACGTACGTTTTTCTCCTGCAGACGGACTTCAGTCAGAACAGAGTTCAGCTTTGTTTGAATTGATTTTCGCACCTTTCCTGTCAGTCAGCGGAGGACAGACAATCTAAGAAACATCCAACAATCACACAACACCGACTTTGCGCTCGCTCCATCTTGCTCTCCTTCAAATCAATATTTCCTCCTCAGAGTCGACCTCCTTCTCATCCTTCCTGCTGTAAATCTGCCTCCCTCCGTCTCTGCTCACACAGTTAGAGACACTTTAGAGCTGCTGTACGTCCAGGTGAGAGTTTCCTCTGCAGCTTACTGATGACACTAAACTTCACTAAATCCTCAAAAGAAATTAGAAATTCAAGTTGCTGGAGCGAGTAGACTGTCTGCTGGGTTTATAAAAGTCAGCATCTACAGTCAGACAGTTAACACTATTTGATTTTACATTAAGTTTATTAGTATTTTTGGCATCTTCCTAGATGAAGTTTGCACATTTAGTTAAATTTGTATCATCAACACTTAAGTTCTGTTATCTTTAAGTTTGGTTGGATCGTGTAAAAGATGCATTAAACTCTGTTAAATACCCTGCATGTGATCTGTACCAAAACCTGCAACAGCTACAAGAGGTTTTTATAGTTAATATTGTACATTTAATTTAGAGTTGTGTTGTTTATATTCGGCCTCAGTTAATATGATGAAACTGTGTGTGTGTCTGTTAAATGGTTCGACCAGCCGGTTAAGTTCAGTTTGCTATTTTGGGTTCAGTTTTGTTTTATTGAATTCTTTTTAGTGCCCAAATTAGTTATTAATCACATTTGCTTTATTCTTTAAGTAAGTGCCTCGCTATATTAACACGCTGAATTAAAGGAGGAGGATGAACTAAACCCAAAATCCAGCAGGCATGCTCCAAAAATGTAAAAAAAAAAGAAAAGAAGGGTAGCACGTGTCAATTTTCCCTCCATGGAGGACAAAATATTGATATTTCACTTGTTTCACAGGCATCAAAATGACTGAAGACGCGTTTTTCTAATGTGATGAGATCCAAATAAACAAGTGAAATGTTCATATTTTGTCCTCCATGACCGGGAAAACAGAGACGTGCTATCCCTTTTTTTATATTACTTACACCAGTTACACTGCAGTCAGCAGCCAGAAACTAAACCACAACATCAACCTACAAACTGTTCAGACTGGATCCAGCTCTCACTGTAGTGCTGAACATCGTTTGTTTGTTTGTTTGTTTGTTTGTTGTGTGTCTGCCTTTTAAGCCAAAAGCTTCATTGACGAACACAAACCTGATCGATCAGGCGA
>CM055852.1:29266740-29342677 GCA_029490765.1 Euthynnus affinis
TACAATTATATCAACAAGAACCCCCGCCAGGCCAAAAAGTATGTTTTAATACTAGAATAAATGCCAAATATCCACTCATTCAGAAATATTTAGCGCTTGGGAGTCTGTGCAGCGCGTGAGTCAACCGCTGTGTTGTTGCCTGGGAAACGAGCAACGGCGTTATACGTCATTGCGTAGTATGTTTGTGTAGGGAGTCGGACGCAGAGAAAGTGATGGTGGATACGAGCGGAGCAGAGGAAAAGGTTAGCGGTAAGCTGTCAGTCTGGCAGTAAATGTACAGCACAGACTACAGTGTGTCAGTTAAATGATGAAAAGTCACGTCTGTTGTTTGTCCAAGTGCTGGAAAAGTGAAGGTTAGCTCCAAAGTTAGCAACGATGGGTTAGCCTAGCCTGAAGACGCTAAACAGAGAAATACAGAATTCACTGCCCCCCCCCCCCCCGCGACTAATCGATTAGTCGCAGGTTATTTACAATTTTAGTCGACCAAGATTTTCTTTGGTTGACTACAGCCCTAATAAAAAGTGACTTTTAAATGATGGAAAAACAGTCAAATAGAGGAGTATTTAATCCACTGAGACAGAATCTCACTTCTTCTGACACTGTGACACATTTCAGGGTTTAAAAAAGGCTTCTTATGAAATAATAAATCATATTTATCATGAATTTATCCTCCCTGATCTTCACAAACTGTCTTAATATGTGTGGAGAGAAACGTCAGTGTGCAGTAAAAGCTTTTTATTAGATTGTATTTAATATTAATGTTTATATTTACATGCTGTTGTTTAAATATTAATCACCTGTCAGTGCTTTGGTGATAAAGGTTTCTGATCTGTCAGGACAATAAAGCTTATTTTGATTTGATATTTTACAACCTGGACAAATAAAAAGCAAAAATAACTGATTGAAGTGAAACTATTTGACTCTTTAAAACAACATGAAAGTGCTTTTTGTTTATCAGCTGTTTGCCACCAGAGGAAGAAGAGGATATCTGTAATATAATATAATGTAATATAATATAATATAATATAATATAATATAATATAATATAATGTAATGTAGAGGTGATCAGTTGTTCACATCTGTGTTGGACGGATGGAGTTTAGATTTATAGACGTTCTGTCAGTGAAGCAGATATTAAAACGTCTCGCGGGACGTTTGGAGCAAAAGTCCATGAAATATTTGGCCTGTTTGACCGTAAACAAGGTTTACAGAACAAGGCCTGATGGGAAAAATCCTGAGATAAGATAAAGAAAGAACATTAAAGGTTGAGACGCAGCTGCTGCTGATGGAGTTTCTCCGTAACTGAACGAACATCTGCTGCGTTTAATAAAGCGGTTCTGTTTGGACTCGGAGCTGCAGGTCTGATCCAGAACATGTTTATACGATAATTCATAGATGATACTCGTCTGTTTGTTTACTTCGTTGTCTGCAGACATGAGATAAATATGTTTCTGTGTCGTAATGTTGGAAAAAATAAAGATTTAAATGACAAAAACAAGAAAAAAAAAGTTTAAAAAATTTATGATGAAAACTATTTTTTTCGCAAAAACTAAACTAAAGCTGCAACTAATTATTTTTATTATTTATTAATCTGAAGACTGTTTTCTTTATTAATCAATCAACTCTTTTTGTCTATAAAACACCTGAAAACAAAACATTTTAAGTTATTAAAGCTCACGGTGACGTCTTCAAACTAGACTCTACTGAGCTCTTTATTCACCGCTGAGCAACGGACGCCATCTTTAAACGCCGTTCTACGGACGCAGCAGAGGTGGCTGATGGGAAACTAATCGCACACGTCTCCAGCTGTCGGTTAGTTGGTCGATATGCTCTCGTAAAGTTCTTGAGTCTTGAATTTTGCTTCATTCATTCAGAGAAAACATCGATAATGTTTGCTAACGTAAAGAAACCAATAATAACTGTATGTGAACATCGTTTCTAGCAAACAAATATTAAATATTAATTCATCACAAGCACAGGAATGAATGCTGTTCCTCTCTTCATGTTTCCTTTAGAGATACAACCAGTGATCATTTCCATTATTGATTAATCTGCTGACCGTTTTCTGGATTTATCGACCGATCGATCGGTCTGTTAAACATCTGTTAAACATCTGGAAACATCTGGAAACAGAATAATGTTCATAAAGTGTGAGGTGACAGATTCAGATCACTTAAAAACACACAAATATCTGACTGTTTGCTTTAAAAATGACTAAAACAATTAATTTATTACCAAAAATGAAACTAGTTTTGTTAATTGAGGATCCTTTAAGCTCCATCTTGGTCTCTGTTTCTCCTTTTCTTTCTTTTTAGTGACATCTGACTCTGTTTGACTCAGATTAAATGAATATTCTATGTTCGTCTCTGCTCTGCTGACTCTCTGTTGCTCTCTGAGTTACATGTGAAACACTTTAAACACTCTGTCGCATTATTATAAAATATTATGAAGCTGCCAGAACGTTTCCATGTAAAAAACAAACAAAACAATAGATTTAATGTGTGACGTAAACCCTCAGCGCTGCCTGCAGGTTCAGCTCTGTGTCACACAAGATGTCTGACGTCTGCAGAGGATTTACAGACCTGAGCTCCACAGATCTGAGGGGGATGTTTGGGATCCGCTGGATGAAATATGAACGACCACCAGAGGAACCAGGCCGGCGCTGACAGATCGTCTCTGAGCACTAAGTACGAACTGAACTCCTTTAGTTTTATTGGACTGGAGGCAGAGGCAGATATTTTAAAAGCTGGACTAATAAAATCCCAAACTATCTGACTCTGTAGACGCCGCAGACTTTTTGCTTTATGACCCTTTAAAACTTTAGTCGTTAGCGACCAGCAGCTTCCACATCTGACGCTGAAGTAGCTTAAAGTGTCACTGATGATCAGTCACTGTTTTCAGTGAGTCATTACAGCTTCAATCTCTAAATTATTGCTCTGTTCATAAGATCTGAAGACTATATTTCACTTAATTCACTTTAATGTGACTTGATTATGATACCCGCCCTGTTAGCACACTTTAGCTAAAGTAGCTAACGTTAGCCCAAAGCTGCGTCTCAAATACTTCTGTTCTTACATTGAACATGTTGAGTGTTTAAGTGTGTTCACACTGATAAATATGGAAAAATGCAGCGCTGTGAACCCAGATGTTTCACTCAAAACAGTTAAAAAGTTGAGTGTGTAACTATAGATACTTCTCGACCTTGATGGCCGCCATTTTGGCCACGTAGCAGAAAAGGAGATGTTCAGCAGATGTTCATATATATACATGTGTTTTTAGCAATAAGCACCACTAAAGTGCCATCAGTATGTTTATTGGGTTAATTTAGCAGTCTGTAATGATTTGCTGGTGCAAATGCTAATGCTAACGCTAGCTAATGCTAACGCTAGCTAATGCTAATTTGCGATTGTCATTTCTGGTAAGTGCACAACAGCCATGTCGAACACTACACCTTTAAGTACTAACAGAAGTTCGTGTTCCCAGTAAGCTAACGTCACACCTCGCTATGTCCGTCTTTAGATACGGACAGTGAGCTTCTTAGGTTGAGTCATATGAAAAAATTTAAATTATGTAACTTTTAAAAGATGCAAAAAACATAAAAAAGTTCTTTCTCATAAAGACCCAGAGATGGATTCCTGGGGAGTAAAATCATATCTGCATTCAGCCAGGTGTAAACAAAGACAGCAGCTCCAGCATTTTTTTTTATAACTCATGTTATAAAATCTGTGATGGTTTAGTTGAGCTGACAACATCAGGATATTAACTTCATATTTCCTCACACACAGAGTTTCTCCTGCAGGATGAAAACACACCGCAGTTCCAGAAATGTCTCTTTCATCAGCAGAAAACACTTTTCATTTGAGCTCCATTTCCTCTCCCATCAGACCCGCCAGCATCACATCTTACTGAGCAGCACCTGAAGGGGAAATATTCAGCTTTTTATGGTGTTCTGATGTCGGAGGTTAAACGTGGCCAAAGTCCTAAAACACTGAGGTGAACGTATGTAGAAACGCAGCCTGCGAGTCAAAACTCAGGGCTTCAAACTGCTCTGACGCTTCGTTTGTGACGTTTTTTTCTACCTTGCTGACGAGCTGACATCCATCCTGTAGCTTTGGTCGCTAAGGTGGTTGCTAAGGTGGTTGCTAAGGTGTTTCCATGTGTTGTTGTACGGATGGATTTGAGAAGTTGAACATTTGGAGTAAAGAAGGAGAAAAAGAAGTGAAATCCTGCTACTATAGTTTGTTTACGTAGCCTCCGGAGCCGGAGGAAGCTTCCTGAAAGCTGACCAATCAGAACAGAGTGGGCTCATCAGGAGGCGGGGCCTTAAAGAGACAGGAGCTAAAACGGCCTGTTTCAGACAGAGGCTGAAGATGAAGTAGAAGATAAATAAGGAATTTTTATTCCAGTAGAGAACCAGAATATAAATATAGAGGCTGGAGATGTGAAGAATAAGAGTCCTAAATAATAAATAACGGTGGTGACATGAAGGTTAGGGCTTAGTAAATATCCCCTGAAGATAAAATCAAAGTCAGACAAACATCTGAGCTAAAAATGTCTCGTTTGGAGCGATAAGGACGGATCACACATGCAGGTCAAAGCCAACCTCGTTTCAACCAGTCAGGTTTCTTCTAACAGGAGACGTAAAGACGTGAAATGTCATGAAAATGTCATGAAAACACAGAAACTCAGAGCGACATTAATGTGTCACATTAGCCCACATTTCTACTGACGGCCTGGTTTACAGGAAACGGCGTCTGTTGACATTCTGTACATGTCGTGTGTTCGCATCCATCAAACCTCCTGCGGGCGTCTCAACCGGCTCATTCATATGGAGCGCACACACACACACACACACACAGCACTTTACTCCGTCTGGTAATTGAAGTGTGTGTGTGTGACAGATTTCCTGCTCTGACATGAACATTTCTCTGAACATCAAGCAGCCATTAAAAAAAAAAACCAAACAAACAAACCAGGACATGAATGAGAAACGATGCTGCATTCAGGGCCCATCAGAGTCGCTGTAATCACCAGTTTCTGACATGTAAACAGCATTCAAATCAACATCTGAGTCATAATTTACAACTGTGGGGAACACAAAAAAGCTCTGACACATCTAATAATACAGAGAGAATTTAACCCTGCTGATACATCATACCATACATCACTTTTTAAAGCATATATGTCATAAACTAACTGGTTCCAGCTTCTCAAATGTGAAGATTTTCTGCTTTTATGTGTGTGTGTGAGGTTTCAGATTGTTTATCTTTAGCTGCGAGCATTTATAACTATTATCTGACATTTTATAGATTAAACGATTAATCGAGACATTAATCTGCCCAACAGCATATATAACCTGAGTGCAGTTTAAATTAATTATAATTAAGTAAAATGTTGTTGTCTTGGTTGTTAAAGCAGCAGCTTCAGTGGGATAGGATTACTCCAGTGTTGATGGTTCAGGATGTTTTTACCCGCAGAGGTCTCCTCCTCTCCAGAACAAACGGACCCGCTGATTAAAATCATTCAAATACTAATTAAAGCAGATTTCATTGTAGACTTGAGATTGGTCCCTGTGTCTAGAACCATGGGATGAGAAGGCTGATTGGTTCCCAAATGGTTGGGTCCAACCCCCAGCTGAGTACTAACTCCTCCCTTGTATATATGAGTGAATTCAACCTTTATACTTAAAACGCTCTGAAAAAAGGCTCTGTGCCCAAACGTGGAAGCGTTTTTCTAATGTGATGTGAGCCAAATAAACAAGTGAAATGTTCATATTTTGTCCTCCTAGACTGGAGAATTGAGATGTGCTACCCTTTTTTTCTACATTTTTGGAACAAGTCTGCTGGATTTTGGGTTTAGCTCTCCACCGAGAATTGTTGAAGCGCAACGTCCTTCTTCAATTCACTGAATAAAACAGTTTCAGCTAAAAAATCAGTGTTTCTCCACCATGTTGGGCGAGCAGCGGACTTCCTGGAGGGGCTGTTAGCCGAGCTGCTGCTAACGTTTGCCCAGTTTATTTCTCTGATAACTTAAGATCCAGACGTCCAATGACTAAAATCCTTCTTGCGGCTAAAAGATCAAGTTAAAAACCAGCTAAATTTATCATGAAAATGTGGCTTCAAACTGAATAAAAGTCCATTTCTAACAGTTTGTGTGGAACAAGCACAACAAAGCCCATGTATTATCTTGTATGTGTGTAAGTTACTCTTTGCTAGACGCCATTGTAGCGGACAAACACGGCGCCGACGCATGCATCTTGTGCACTATACTCTTTGGTAGAGGAGGTATGACGCCATTGACAGGCCACCAAATGAAACGGTCCGTTACTTTGATTAAAATGACAGATTTCTCTGGGTTTGAACATTAATGTAAGAACACAACTCAACAACATATAGAACATAGGTCTAGACCTGAGTGACAACAACCTGACGGTTTCAGGAGAGAAGCTTCTGTCTGGTCTAGTTGTTTTTACATTTTAATGAGGAATTATTACAGATTAGAGATTTAACTGAGACTGAAAACGATCGGCTGATTAATTGATCATCAGATATTTAGCTGCTGACCTTAGACTTTGGGGAAGCTTGATGGACGTTTCATTGACTTAAATGATGAATCAGTTAATTAAAAAAACAGATGAACTGATAAATAAAGCGGCTCTGAGCTCTTATCTGCTTCTGTCTCTGTGACAGACGACGGAGCCGCGCAGTTCAAACCGGTTTGAGCCACAACCTGCTGAGTAAATACCAAACCTGCCCGCAGAATATCAACACACACAGCTTTCCTGTCGCCCGCAGCTCGTCACACACTTTCAACCCAACAGAGACCTCAACAGCCAGTCAGTCAGTCAGTCAGTCAGTCAGTCAGTCAGTGGAAAGTTGGCCTGAGAGAGGAAGAACCAGTCCTGGCAGCTGGAAACAGCTTTATGAAACCACACATGTTCAATCGATACGCTTTTGCAGATGCATGGATGGACTGTTCTGGATACAGACGTCGATATATATCTGTGTGTGTGTGTGTGTGTGTGTGTGTGTGTTCGACGACATGCAGCAGCAGCAGCAACAAGCCTGCAAATATACATAATCAATACCAGATGCTACAGTACAACCTCAGCGACGTGGCTGCGTTATCCTGCAGGTTTCCAGCCACCTCACCACTGAAGAAGAAGAAGAAGAAGAAGAAGAAGAAAATAAAGTCGACCTTTCAGCCGTGACGTCTGTGCAGCTCCGAGGTGTCGAAGCAGAGAGCAGAGAGATAACAGAGGAACGTTTCTGCATCTCTGTTCCACCGGACTGATGCAGCTTCACACACAGTTTAAGATCGAGTGTGTGTGTGTGTGTGTGTGTGTGTGCGTGTTTAAAGCAGCCTTCTGTCATTTTTACAGACACACTAACAGCTGTGCAGTTTGACCGATGAACCAAACGAAGCCCGCAGAGCAGAAAAAGTTGCATTCATGCATCTAATCAGAGACACAGTGTGCTGCTGCTGCTGCTGCTGCTGCTGCATCCTCTCCGTCTGACTCACTCACACTACAATAACTTCTATCTCATCCCATAATAATAACAACAATAACAGCTAAACACACAGGAGCAGACAGAATAGATCCTGCTAATGAACGTCCTACTGAAGCATTTATGTGTATTTTAACTTTTTTTTTTTAATCAAACAGCATCAGAGGATCAGATTAAAACATGAAGAGTTGTCATGTGATCCTTTGTTCTGCTGTCAGACTGAATCAGGTCATTGAAGTTTCCTTTCATCTGATCAATAGGAACCAATCAATAGCCTATATATGTATATATGATACAAGCTGATAACATGTGCCAGTAACATATATATACATACACATATATTATAAGAAGAATCTAATGAGAATCTGCATTTTTATCACCTGAGGAAACGTCTTCAATGTGTTTTTAAGCGCATTAAATCAAACTCATTGCTTATTTTAATATTAATTCATTGGTAAAAAAAAAAAAATGCTCATTTTAATATTAATACAATAATAAAACTGATTGTTTTTAAATAAATGTGATGAATCCACAGAGATGTTTCTGTTAAAGGCTCCTTTTAACTGGAATCGTTGCATTGCGGTGTCGCTCCGCATCCACACTGAGCTTCACTTTATTCTTATTTAATTGATTAATTATTTATTAGCTGAATTAAATGATGCCCTCTATTAATCATTTAGTTGTTATTAATGAGTTTCGTGTGTTAAAGTCTCCCTCTCAGTCAGCGGATGATCCTTCAAACCGCTGCAGAAAATCAGCCGGTAAACTTTGGGACTCACCGTCGGGGCGGCCGAGGCGGGAAGCTGGAGCTCCACTAGCCGGTACGCATCCACCGCCGAGCCGTTGCCGCTCCACGCGGATGCCGCTGACAGCGCCAGAGTCTCCGTGCTGCGCGCGGTGCAGTTCGCCTCGTGGTCGCCGCACCGGATGATGCCCTGCCGCGCGGACCGCAGCAGCGCGCTCTGCCCGCCGCTCATCATCCCGTCCTGCCTCCTTCTCCTCCTCCTCCTCCTCCTACTCTTCCTCGCTCCTCCTCACGCGCTCTGACTGCACGAGGAGAGAGAGAGAGAGAGAGAGAGATGATTGACAGGTGAGCTGATGTTTCATTTATTTGTTAGCAGGAAAAACAACATCTGACACAAACTAATGTTTACAGACCAGAGCTGCAATAATCAATAATTTGCGGGAATTTAAAGGACCAGTGTTTAAAATTTTATGGGATCAATTAGCAGAAATGGAATTTAATAATCATAATTATGTTTTAATTAGTGAATAATCAAGCCTGGTCGCCAAAATAAAACGTTTCTGCAAACCACAGAAACGTTGAATATCTACATTTCAACACATGAAATACTCATCATATAAACATTTCTACAAATCATATATTAGCATTTGTAAAGTGACGTAGCTGTCATGTGATCTGTATGAGCTGATCCTCCTGTCAGGAGGAGGGTTGGAAGTCAGCAGAGAACGTGATGTCCACTTCCTGTTTCAACTGACAATGTTTTTGGATGTTTTTATTTTATATTTTATTATATTTGAACCCTAACCAAGTGGTCTTTGTGCCTAAACCTAACCAGACCTGAACCGCAGCGCTGTCACACCATAAAACATCTTTATTCAACAGGTAGAAATGTTGATGTGATTTGTATTTAACGTGTTGAAACGTAGATATTCAGCGTTTCTGTGGTTCGCAGAAACGTTCAATGCCGACGTTTTCATCTGGTAACTGTGTTGATAAAGAGAACTGGATACGGCGTCGGAGGCGGGGTCTCGTTCATTCCTGTGAAAGATGCTCAGCGGCTCATGAAGCCAAAAAAGTTTGACTTCCACATATGAAATAACTCGGATCTTCTGGGATCATTGGGCCTGTAGTGCGAGCGCAGTAGTGACTTTCACTGGCTGAGTTGGTTCCTTGAATGAAGATAAAATAATTCAATCGTTCGGCTCTTCAGTCAATATTTCTCCAACGATGTTGGGCGAGCAGCGGACTTCCTGGAGGGGCTGTTAGCCGAGCTGCTGCTAACGTTTGCCCAGTTTATTTCTCTGATAACTTAAGATCCAGACGTCCAATGACTAAAATCCTTCTTGCGGCTAAAAGATCAAGTTAAAAACCCGCTAAATTTATCATGAAAATGTGGCTTCAAACTGAATAAAAGTCCATTTCTAACAGTTTGTGTGAAACAAGCACAACAAAGCCCATGTATTATCTTGTATGTGTGTAAGTTACTCTTTGCTAGACGCCATTGTAGCGGACAAACACGGCGCCGACGCATGCATCTTGTGCACTATACTCTTTGGTAGAGGAGGTATGACGCCATTGACAGGCCACCAAATGAAACGGTCCGTTACTTTGATTAAAATGACAGATTTCTCTGGGTTTGAACATTAATGTAAGAACACAACTCAACAACATATAGAACATAGGTCTAGACCTGAGTGACAACAACCTGACGGTTTCAGGAGAGAAGCTTCTGTCTGGTCTAGTTTTTACACATTTTAATGAGGAATTATTACAGATTAGAGATTTAACTGGAACCACGTCATTGATTCAGACGTCACAGTTTGGTTTCTGTCAGGAATCCTTCGTCATCTTCATCAATAGTCTCATTTTAAGGGTTTAAGTGCTGCTGTGGTCATATGGTTCATAATCCGTCTCAATCTTCTCTATCAGCAATCAGAGTTTAATGTGTTTGTGATGCAGGTTGATGTGGAGGTCAGACGTGGCAGCGTTAACGTTCTGGATGTTTCCTGAACAGTGAATCCTGACAGCAGTTTGTTTGTGTTTCTGCCTTGTTGTTGTTTCACTAGTTAATAAATGTGTTGATTCTTTCTTTTGTTTATGTTGGAGCTGCTCTGTCTGATTGGTCGTGATATATAAACTCTGCAGAAGAATAATAAAGTTTCCATCATTTCATAAACATGCAGCATCCAGACTGGATTCATCAATGACCTTCACATCACGTCTAAACCAGTCTCACCCAGCACGACACCTTCTCACTACCAAAGCTCAGTCAGGACCCCGTGGTGTCTCTTTCTAACCCACTGGGAACCCTTTAGTGTTGTTTTTTTAACGTGTTACAACGCTGTGGTTCAGGTCTGGTTGGGTTTAGGCACATAAACCACTTGGTTAGGGTTCGAGGAAGTTCATGGTTTGGGTTCAAATAAAAAATAAATCTGCTTATTCCCAACAACCGCTCCACCTCCTGATAAGAAAGTCAGATTATATCGACGTCATGTGAAGTACGTCACTTCAGAAATGTTGATATGATACTGTATTGTTGAAATAATGCCTTTTTTTTACAAACAGAGAAAAACAACAACAGACAATGACAGTAATGGCCTCACATAGAAACAAAACACAAACAAAGACAAATAAATAAAAGTTATAAACTAACTTTATATAAAAAATCTGACTGAATGGATACAAAGAAGTAATTAAAGTTGCAGGTGATGAAACGTTGTTATGATAAATGCATCCAAGTCAGAAGATGAAGAAGAGTTTAAAGAGTTTAAGGAGTTTAATTTAATGAAAAACAGTGGGTCATGAACCCGCTGTGTGAAACAAATCTTCACATTTCTGAGGTTTGCAGAAAGAAATGTACAATGCCAACGTTTTATTCTGGCGACCAGGCTGAAATTTGTCACCTTATATAGACGTCATCGGTGTCATGGCGTCTATTTCAGACGCTGTGGGAGTTCAGCAGAAGTCTAGTGGACTTCCCTCCGTGGGAGTGAGAACAGGCTGCAATGTCATTTATTGTCGTTGGTTACATTTAGGCACAAAAACCACTTGATTAGAGTTAAAGGGAGATTATAGTTTGGCTTAAAACACTAAAATACAGTAAAAAAAAATGTCAAAAATGCCAGATGTGATGTTAAAAATCTCCTCTCATTCTATCCAGCTGCTGATTATATAACCATCCACCTTACCTGCCTCCTCCTAATGAGCCAAAAATCACCTTATAAAATGAAAGAAAGTCACATTATCTGATGACGTCACCTCTCTGGGAAAGGTTGGCGTTATCACCTGCCTGTAATTTAAAAGTGTGAAGAGAAACACCTCACACTGAAAAACATCATCTCTTAGTTTTAGAAGAAGAAGAAGAAGAAGAAGAAGTCTGTTTACAGTTAAAGTGCTGCAGATGCTTTTATTTAACTGACATGATGATAAAACAACAAACAGCCTGAGGAGCCTCTGAATGAGCAGAATAATGAAGGTGACGCAGACGCCGGCTGATAATGGAAATCACTGTTATCTGCAGCTTTGAAGACTCCAGAGTGCTTTTATCATGAGAACTTTGTGTCGCAGTTCTTGCATGAATCGTGCTATTGAAGTAACTTATCGTTATCATTATTATAATCTAAAAAGAAAAGTAATTAGAAACTTGACCTGAGCTGTTAGAAGAAGAGCTTTCAGACACTCACAAGACAAAAACACACAGCTTCTCTGTACCTGAACTCGACTTGAAGAGGCCGAGCAGCGATCAGGTCCAGCAGAGAGAGAGAAGCTGCCACCAAACTCCAGTTATCTTCTGAGGGATTAACGTCACTGACGGCTTAAAGAGTCAAAAAAGATCCTCAGAGTGAGAGAGAGAGAGAGAGTCTCTGCTTCAGCGTCCAGATACCTGAAAACTCCACACCATGAAATGCTGACAGACGTCCAGTGGTCGACTCCCGGCGTCCTGATGGAAAGTATTGATCCCACTGAGACGTTTGAGACGGACAGCTGCAGGCGGAGCAGATGTTTATAAGGGAGAGAGAGAGCAGCGCACACACACGGTGTTCCTGTGGGATATGTGGGTCTTTAGGTCAGTACTCTGATGAAGAGTTCATTATGTTGATTATCTGCTGACCTGCTGCTGCTGCTGCTGCTGCTGCTGCGAGCTGTGACTTCACTCACATCAGAGTGAAATTATGAGATGAGGTCAAACCGTCCAAACACATAACACACACACACAAACATCCCCGCAGCTCTCTGCAGACTCTGATCACTATAATGGGCAGCAGGGTTCAAGCTGAAATCCCCACAAATGTATCAGGACAAAGTGAAGAGATGATGATGATGATGATGATGATGATGATGATGATGATGGAGCTCAGACGTGATCACACCGTCCAGACGTTCAGCTGGGGTGCATTCAACACTTTACAATCATCAAACATTAATTTAAAAAAAAAGGCATTTTTACACAGAAACAAATAAACAATCATCTGTTTGCATTTAATGATGCACCGTCTGTAAAATGTTTATTGGAAAGAATATGATATAAAAAACTAGATATCAAGTAGATTTATACTTTAAACCCACTATTAACTAATATCATGTATATTAATATATATAAATATAGAGAAATTACACTTACCGTCAAATTACAGTAAAAAAAAAAAAAACCTTTAGTTACTATACAGAGATTTATTTTTAAAAATATGGATATTTACTTTGGACATTTTCTGCATTTTTACAGTTTTTTCCAACCACTGTAAAATAAAAATAAAATCTCTTTATAAAACATCACTAGAGTGTTAAATCAATGTATTAAACTGCAGAAAAAAATCAAAAAGATTAGCAGAACTACCTTAAAATGATGTAATTTAAATGAAGACTGTTGTTGAACTCCCCATCAAAGTAACGATTTCTGGATGTAAAACACAAAAAATATGTAAAATTACATTAAAATTACCTCATTTAACACCCATTAACAGTATTTTTATTTTATGTAATAATTTTTTCTATTTACATTAAAACCCTGGTAAATATTGGTTTCATACTGTACAAAAAATAACATAATTTTAATTACTTACTTTAAACCCACTACTAACTTAATATAGAAAAATTGCCAAATACTGTCAAATTACAGTAAAAAAAAGTGTTTAATTAAGTTATTCTACAGAGACTTATTTTAAAAATATGGATATTTACATTTTTACAGTCCAACCATTGTAAAACATCATTAGAGTGTTAAACAAATGTGTAAACCTGCACAAAAAATGAAAAAGATTTGCAGAACTACTTTAAAATTAATGAAGAATCTTCTTTTCTTTGGTAAATTCATATGATTATACAATCCAGCCACGAGAACTCCTTATCAAAGTGCAGATTTCTGGATGTAAAACACAAAAAAATTATGTAAAATTACATTGAAATTTTAATGACTTACTTTAAACCCACTAATAACTAAATATAGAGAAACTTACAGGTTTACATTCTGACACCAGTTTACATTTTTACACTTTGTATCCGAGAAATAATGTTTTTGTTTTTACAGAAGAATACTACATTACCCATGAGCCTCAGCTGGTGTTGCTATGGGAAAGAAGCCAATCAGAGGTGTGAATCAAAGCCTAATGAATTCAAAATAAAATGTGTCGCCATGGCTACTGAATTAACTCAGATCAGTTTTCTCAACATCTTCAGCTTCCTGCTCGCCGTCATGTGACCAAACTTCAAGGTGTTTCTGAACTGTTGATGAAAAACAGATTTAACAGCAGTTTGTATGTTTGATGTGTGACGCAGCTGAACTCAAGCGGTCCTGAATGATTCCTCCATGAGGTCAGAGGGAGAAGGTGAGTTTTCTCGAACGTGTTGAGAGCAGCAGATGTTTCTCTGCAGGCGCTTCGATTCATCTCCTGAAAAACAAGTTTCACACCTCAAAACCGCAGAAAGACGAAGAGCAAACAGCTTCAGGTTCACTTTATTCTCCCAGATGGAAACTTAACTTACAGTCAGGAGCACAAGATAAAAAAAAAAACATCATGCGAATGAAAATGTTTCCTGTACAAACAATAATATCTAGATGGTTATTGAACAGTTTAACCAACAGTTTGTGTCGTCTAATACGAACTCGACCCTGCGGCGAACCTGCTGGTTAAAGATGGCCGCCTGTTGGACACCTGTCACCTGACCAGCTCAGGTGTCTCTGATGTTCAGGTTTCCAGACCGAGCAATCAAAGAAGAAGAAACAGATTTAATAAATGACTTTTAAAACATTGACATCACTTCCTGTCTCTGCTTCAGGTTTTTAATCAATGATTGTTCCAAGATCTTTATGCTCTACAGACTCGATGTCAGTTCCTGTGATGATGAAGGTCTGAGATGGTCTGTGAGATGATTTCTCTCTAAAAATCAATCATTTTGTCTTTGTGGCATTTAATTGGAGAAAAGTCTCATCATCACAGAGCAGGATGAACAAGCCCACAATATTTACATCAACAATAGAATAAATCAAATAAATAAGTAATTGAAGTGAACTAAACTTATATAATTAATTATATAAACTAGCAGGAATGGAGCTAATTTATATAGATATGAGTCTTTAACCCTGATACACCTGCAGGATTAGTTATGAATGAAAGTATTTATAGTGTGTGTTCTTCTTTCCATGAATGATGTGACACAAAAACTTGTTTTTTTTTCTTAGAAAAAGCAACAAAAAAGGCTTTAAAATAAAAAATAAATACTGATGTAAAATAAAAATATAAATTGGACACTTTAAAACTGATGCAAATAGTTTTAGTTGTTTGACAGACAGCTACAACATCGACTGATGGGAGAATAATTACAATCAGTGTGTGTGTGTGTGTGTGTGTGTGTGTGTGTTCGTGTGGTTGCCGTTGACAACCACATGATCACACACAGGGCAATGACAGCGACCATTTAATCACCAGTTAAACTGATAGAAGCTGAGAGGAATGTAATGTAGGACACTGAATGATTGACAGGTAGGACGATACACACACACACACACACACACACTTGAAGGTTGTCTCTCTCAGCTTGAGTAAAAAGCCTTTTAACTGACATAAAGTAATTACAGTGAACATCAATACAGTAAAACAACCTTAACTACAGTTTAGAGGTTCTTGTACTTTTTTATTTCCATGTGATGCTACTTTCTACATTTCAGAGGGAAATATTGTACTTTCTACTCCACTACATTTATTTGACAGCTTTAGTTACTTTTCACATGAAGATTTGACACAATGGATAATATAACAAGCTTTTAAAATACAACACATTGTTAAAGATGAAACCAGTGGTTTCCAACCTTTTTGTCTTTTGACATCTTACAAAAAGCAGTGTGTAGTCGGGGTCACATTTCACATGTCTATGAGTTGTTAACAGCTCCACCAAATAGTGATTTTTCCCTCTAAACTTCTCACATGCTTTCATTTCAATAAATGTTCAAATGATCCAATATTTCAGCAAAAATCAAAGATATCAGAACGTTGTTTCTTCTTCTTTCCTCTTGCAAACAGTAACAGTGAGTAGAAGGTAGATCTCAGCAGGTTGATCTTGAATAACAACAACCTGCAGGATTCAGAGGAGCAGCTGCTGCAGACTGATAAGACCTTCAGAAACGTCACATTTCAGCAAAAAGTCCAAAAACTGAAAACAGATTTGTGTATCAGAACTTTGTTTTTTCTTCTTTCCTCTCCCATTAATCATCTCACGACCCCTCAGATTTATCTGCTGACCCTTTAGAGGGGCCCCGACCCCTAGGTTGGGAACCAGTGGACTAAACTAGCTAACTGTATATAAAGTAGTGTAAACTAGCTCCACCTCCAGCAGCTACAACAGTAACATGCACACAGCAGCTTCACTCCTGAATCCTGCAGCTTGTTTCCACTCAGATCCAGCTCTCTCAGATGGGAGGGGTTGGACTTCAGAGCTGAGGCCAGAGAAGCACAGCTGATCTCTGACAAACTGCAGTCACCAAATATCAATAAGGAATAAATTGGTTAATAAATAGGTTGGGAACCAGTGGACTAAACTAGCTAACTGTATATAAAGTAGTGTAAACTAGCTCCACCTCCAGCAGCTACAACAGTAACATGCTGCTCTAACACTGATGCTTCACTATTAATAATCTAATGATGTCATATATAATAATATATCAGTCAGAGGGACCAAACCATTACTTTTACCATAACATCGTGGTTATCTCACCATTTTTGAGGCGTCGTTGTGAACTAAAACTGTTTCTCTTGTGATGTCAGAACTGGGTTGATTCAGGTCAAAATGTTTGAGAGCATTTAGTGAAGTAATAAAAAGTAGCTCTAATCCAGAGTGCAGATAATCTTTGTTGAACCTCTTTTTGTGATTCTGATCAGCTCTTGACCTAAATATATAGAACTTATATATATTATCTAAGTATAAATAGACTTAAAGACAAATCTGTGCTTTTCAACACACAGTCATCAGTCTGAACTGTCCTTAAAGAACAAACGTGCACAGTTTTCATCACATTTCATTTGAACCTTCCTCAATAAGTTTCATGTATTTGTTGTTTTTTGTGATAAAGCTGTCAGAGTAATAAACATATGAGCACATTTAGAGAATAACCTGTTATATAAAGATGATTATTCACGTTAAAACAAGTAAAGTTTCTCGTTATAATAACAGAATAAAGAGACCAGTTATAAAGCAACTACTTTATAAGCTGATAATGTGACAGAAGTTATGTTTACAGACTATTTTCCAGCAAAAAAGAAGTGGACAAAAAACATAAATTTAAACTGCTTTAATCTGATTGAAACTATAAAGGACCAAAAATACAACCCTGAGGAACCCCACAAGTAATTATTGACATTATCAATGCAGGTTAGAGCAACTGTTTGCTAACAAGTTCAACATATCAACTTAGAAGATGATGATGTGTCAGAGTTGTGCTTAATACTTGTTTAGTGGACAAAATCATCAGTGAACGCAGGTTTAATTGTTTATTTTCCCTCCATGAACCGAGTGTCTCTCATGTGAACATAAAGGATGATTTCCACAGTTTTAGCTGAGAGACACAACGTCTGAATGACGGAGTGTCTTCTTCTTCTTCTCTCTTCCTGTTTCAGGACTTCTGCCTGACTGGCGGCTGACGCAGGAAGCAGCAGGTGGAGAGTTAACCTTCCTCCAACCAGGACAGATGAACCGGACACACGACCGGACGCTAATTAATCCTCATGAATATATGAAGAATGTGACTTTATCACCTTAAACATCAGACTCTGGTTAATGTTGACTTGTATGTTATTTACCATCACATGAAAACACCTCAAAACTACTTACATACAGTAGGTGAGTGAATGCATTTAGTTACTTTCCACCTCTGGTTATTTGTTTGTTTGACATATTTAGTTTTAATTTGCTGCTGGTTTGTTTTATGAGTCCTGAGACGCAGCTGATGTGTTCAGCTCAGCCAATCAGAAGCGAGGCAGCTGTGACGCCGTCGCCTGCTGTTTCTGTATCAGCTGCCAATCAGGCTGAAGTCCTGGCTTCACTCAGTGTGTGTGTGTGTGTGTGTGTTTCATATTTTAGTGTAGCACAACTCAACAACAAGTCGATTCAAAGAGCTTTGTATAAAAGATAAAAAGGCATCAAGACAGAATTTAAAAGCAACAGAAGTAAAAAGACATTTAAATACAATTAAAATGTGTTAAATGTGGAAATAAAAAGAAGCTGAAATAGAATAAAACAAGATAAAACAGGAGAATAGACGTTAGAGTGCAGTTTGTGATTTAAAAGAACTGAGAGTTGAATTATAATCAGATTAAAGTTACAATCCTGCAGATTTTCATGAAATCAAACCTGCTTTTGTTTCTATTTATGATCATTTCTCTTTATTGGGGCTGCGATAATAATAGTACTGTAGTTGGTTTCATTATTGTACATATTTATCACTGACACATCCGTCATTCATCAGAACTTGTGGAAGTGAATTATGAGCGTGTGGTTGCACAACATCACTGGATAGACCAAAACAACTTCTTTAAGGGAGAATGTTTTTGAAAGTTTTGGTTACAATCTCTGAGAAAATGACTTTCACCAGTTCATGTGACCTGGATGGCTGTTACTGACCCACCAGAAAAACAAGACACATCTGGAAATATTAGGAAGGGTTGGAGCCAAGAACACCACACACACACACACACACACACACACACACAACAGAAATGAAGAAATACCCAAGTGGTGTAGAGGCATTTAAACCCATTGGTCAAAGTCCAAGCAATCATTTGGCTCCTTAAAGTGCCAAAAACACAGACAGGAAGTCACGTCCACCTTGGGTATAAGTGGAATTGTAATTGTGCGATTAGAGGGTTGCATCGCTGGTTTTCCTGTTTCTTAACCCCCATAAAATACGTCTCCAAAACAAAACATTGCTTCTGTTTCTGTTATAGATCATTTTTAAACATCGTGGATGAAGCTGATGTTGAAGGCTCATATTCAGCTGTTTGTGGTTTCCTGTTATTTATTTCCTGTTCTGACGTCGGACTTGAAGTGAACGTCTGTAGAAAGAAAATGCGGCCTGCAAGTCCAAACTCAGGGCTTCAACCTGCACTGAACGCTTTGTGTGAGATGTTTTTCTACCTTGCTGATGTCGACGTGTCACACATGTTCACATCCGTTCTGTAGCCTTGGTTACTAAGGTGGTCGCTAAGGTGGTTACTAAGGTGGTCATTAAGGTGGTCGCTAAGGTGGTCATTAAGGTGGTCGCTAAGGTGGTCGCTAAGGTGGTCATTAAGGTGGTCATTGAGGTGGTCGCTAAGGTGGTCATTAAGGTGGTCATTGAGGTGGTTACTAAGATGGTCGCTAAGGTGGTTGCTAAGGTGCGGGGCTCATCAGGAGGCGGGGCCTTAAAGAGACAGGAGCTAAAACTTCCTGTTTCAGACAGAGGCTGAACTGAGGGGCTGCATAAAGGACCAGTAGAAGATAAATAAGGAGTTTTTATTCCAGTAGAGAACCAGAATATAAATATAGAGGCTGCAGATGTGAAGAATATGAGACATTTAATGTGAATTTATGACAAAAACAACATCAACATCACAAACAGCTGAGGATAGAAACATTCACAGCACATATTGACCATTTTCTGGAAATATATTAATGAAATTTCTCCACGTTTTGATGCAAACCTGTCTGATGTGAATATTATTAACATGTTTGTTGCCACAGTCCCTCCGCATACAGTCCAGCCTGCAGATCAAACACCTTCTCTGCAGGTGTTCTTTCCCCTGAAGGTTGTTTCTGACTGTCGACCTCTTTAAGTACCTGCAGCTTCTGTCCAGCCGAGGAGAGCCAAGAGTTAAAAGCAGCTTCTTCACAACAGTACAAAGAGACAATAAGATGGAAGAATCAATAGAAAACACACACACACATACACACACACACCTGACAGCTCTTCATACTGAATACATGATGCAGGTAGCCTTCAAACACAAAGAAGCGTCGTTACTTTGCACATCACACCACGTGTTTTGCTCCTGAAACGTCCGGTTCCTCCACAGAGAGCTGCTCCGACACTCCGCCGGCAGACACACGAGTGCTGGACTGATATAATCTTCTGGATTAGTTTTTCTGTTCTGACTGAAATCTGCTGCAGAGTTATTGTCTTGTGATGCAGCTTCGACCCAAATCTCACAGTTTTGTAATGTTCATTTGCTAAAAAGAGCGAGCGGCTCAGCTGCTGTGACTCCGACCTTGTATTCTAGTATTAAAGTGGGTCATTGTGGTGAATTAATGCTTCATCCATTATGGATGAATATGTTTTATAACACATGTGTGTGTGTGTGGTGTTGTTCAGGTGAAAAGTGGGACGCAGACAACATGTCCTTGAGTGTGTCTTTACAAAGTCGGCTGTGTGACAGATGTCATTAACTCCTGAACACATAAAGACTTCAGTGTCTGTACAGTCAGTGAAAAGAGGCCAGAGGACGTTCAGCATGTAATATTTCATCCCGTTTATTCACAGAGAATATTGGATTTCTATGTTGTAGCTTCTTAACATCCACCTTTCTCCTGGAGGGAATTTTTGTCTATTTGTCAAATAGAAAAGCTTCAAACAGAAGAGCTGTGAGGTCATGAGACGTTTTATTATGCTTCATTTGAAAGGTTTGTGGAGATGTGTTTGATTATCATGTGGCTGAAACACAACTGAAACCACATCAGTTCAAATGAAGCTTAAATAAAGGTGTTTATAATGAGTCATAACTAGAAGACGCTTTATGCCAGAAATATTTAAATCTACACACGTCTTCTACATCTTGTCAACCGCAGCTGTGAGGTTTCAGTTTGTGATGTCACTGGGACCCCAGAACGCCTCCAACCGGTTACTGAAGCTGAGCTGCGTCTGATTGGCTGAAACCGACCGACCCGACCGACCCGCCGCCTGTTAACAGCTCAACATGTTTATAAAACAATAATGAGATTTTAAAAAAGTTCATTTATCTTGTGAAACATCTTAACTGATGGTTTCAATCAATCAGCTGATTTGCTCTGCTGATGATTGTTTACAATGTTTGTTTGTATTTATACTGTTTAAGACACCACAGCATGAGGTCAACTACAGATCAATCAATCAATCAATCAATCAATCAATCAATCAATCAATCAATCATTGACACTGAGTTCTTATTAATTGCATGAAAATCTCTCAAAACCAGAGTTATAATGTTTATAAATCAACAGACTGATCTTAAATAATAATAATAATAATAATAAAACTGATTCTGTTGTTTGATTTCAGTTCATTCATTTGTTTATTTGTTTGTTGTTTGTTTGTTTGTTGTTTGCTGTGAGTGGAAAGCTGTGAGCTTCAGATCAGAGTGTGTGAACAGTCAGTGACTCCAGAAGATGGCAGCAAAGCAGCGAGAAAACTTCAACTAGAGAAGAAGAAGAAGAAGAAGCAGTAGTGTGTTTCTTCTTCTCCTGTTTGCAGCTGTCTCTCTCTCTCTCTCTCATTGATTCTCTGCTGTTTGTTTGTTTGTTTGTTTTTAGTTTAGTTTTGAACCTTTCTTACACCGTGAGGATGTCAGAGCAGCTCCGCTCTCAGCTGGAGGACTTCCTGCAGACTTTAAACATCCAGACCAGCTGCGTGGATCATCCGCCGGTAAAAACATCACAAACACAAATAAAACAACATGAATTCAACTGTAATTATATTAAAAAATAAAGACATTAAGCTTTAATTAGTGTCCGCAGCTGGAGAGAAGACGTCACTGAACTCCAGCTGATTATTTGTTGATTATTTGTTGATTATTTGCTGTCAGCTGCTCAAACATCCGGAAACACGTTGACAGTCTGAGTGAATCTGCTGCATTTCTGTTTGTTTTCAGATTATTAATCTTCACTCTGGTTAATTGCTGTAAATGTAGTTTCAGTTTTAAGAAGCAGCGTCTTCTTCTTTAAAAATAAAAATCAAGTCTGAGCCACGTGGACGCGTGAAAAGGTCAGATGTGAAGGGAACAAACAGCTGGAACACAACTTCTAGAAACACTGAACTCACGCTGCGAAGAGTTTTTCAATCATTTATTAATTTTACCGCAAAACGTAAAAATGAGTCGTTTTTAAACGGACTCTGGTCTCTGAGTCTCTGCCAGCTGAAAACGCCACGTTATCAATATATTGATTGATTATCAGCTGATCTGTAAACATCAGTGTTGAATCAGAAGTGTCACAGCTGACTGAAGACTGACTGTCATTTCTATTAAACTCTTTATTAAACTGGACATTCAGTGCAGTTTAATAACCAGTCTGACCAGTTTGTGACCAGTTTGTCCTGCACACACCTGCTGAGTCCTGCAGGAGGCGCCAAACCATCATTTATATACACATATACCTGAAGTGCAGGTGGACAAAATAACAGAAACACCTGTCTGTGGCGCTCCAACAGCAGATCTGATGACTAGTCGAAGTAAAACCTCATTAAAAACAAACTTCTACTGAAATTTGGAGGAAAATGGTTTGGAAATATTTTGCTGGCCCTGAACTGTGTGGAACATCTGGTTTATCTAGAAGCTAAAGATGTTTGGTTGAACAGCTGAGAGCTGGTTTTCTTCCTCTGGACGTCGAGATCAGTCGATTGTAAAACATCCTGGAGGGAAACAGACTGTGAGGGTTGGGATTTGGGTGGAAAGTGAGTCCCGTTTTCTAACTGTACTTTATGAATTCAGATGATTTAAGAGAGCTGCTGTGTCATGAAATGGCTCGACTACATCCTGAAACAAAAACTAGAACGGCTGTTTGAATGAGTGAACTTTATATCCAGAGATAGTTTGTTTAATGAAGGTTTATCTGGACTTCTCAGTGATGAATAGAAACGTCTGCACTGTTTCATGCTGGTGGATGTTTTCTACTCTGGTTCTGGTTCTGTGGTTCTGTGGAGTTCATGGTGTCTTATAGGTGGATGCAGGCTGACATACAGCTGGATGTATGACACAATAATAAACATTCATTCAATCATATCTGCTGAGTTTATCCTCCCTGATCTGCAGAAACTGTTTATCTATAAAAATCTGTTTCTGAGCTGTTAATAAAGCTTCTTTGAAGGGAAATGAAAGAGTTGCAACCTCTTGATATAAATATAAAAACAACAACAATGAAGGTAAAAGAAACAAAAACAATTAAAGGTTAAATTATTATTATTATTATTATTATTATTATTAATAAACAATAACTAAATAGACTCAAATATAAACATGAATAAACTAGAACAGCAGAGATGACACCGCTCATTTAAAATAAATACGTTTCTAAATTTTGCCTCCAAAAACTTAATGAATGAATATAAATCATCATATTTTTCTGTATTTTTTTCATTTATTTCCACATGTATTTATATATTTATTTCTCTAATTCCTTATTTATGGCAGCTGTGCTTCATCCCGTCTATAAATATAAATATAAATCATCATATTTTTCTGTATTTCTTTAATTTATTTCCATTTATTTATGTATTTATATATTTATTCCTTATTTAAAGCAGCTGTGTTTCATCCCGTCCATGTGCTGAAGCGTCTCCACATGTATGATGATGATGATGATGATGATGTCGTTCTTCCTCCTGCAGGTGTTCACGGTGGAGGAGATGATGCCTCACCTGCAGGAAGTCAACGGCGCCGTCACCAAGAACCTCTTCCTGAAGGACAAGAAGAAGAAAGGCCTGTGGCTGGTGTCGGCTCGCCACGACCGCCAGGTCAGCGGGAACCTTCTGCACACCGGGGGAGGGGGAGGGGGGGCGTGTTTATCTGCTGCACCTTCCTTCTTACCCATAATCCTCTCTGTTGTTCCTCCTCCGTTCAGGTCAACCTCAACGACCTCGCCAAGAAGCTCGGCGTCGGCAGCGGAAACCTGCGCTTCGCTGACGAGGCGGCCATGTTGGAAAAACTGAAGGTGGGAAGTTTACTTTGAAAAAAAGATTAAATATGAAGAGAAACAAAAACATTAAACTCCTTAAAACTGTTTCTGTTAGTAAAGATTAATAAACATAATGTTCAAATCTGTGTTCAGTTCTGTTGGTTCTGTTCCTCATATTCATTAAAAACACATTTTTATAGTTTGGAACTGTTTACATCCTTTTAAATTAAATTTTTTGAAAGTTTGAACAATAAAATAAACAAAAATCTTCTTTCATCACCATCAAAAATCAATTTAAAGAGTTTTGTGTCCATTTCTTCTTTCAGATGGAAAAAAGTTTATTTCTGTAAACTGACTAAAAAAACATCAGATTTCAAAATAAATGTTTGTATAATCATTAAAAAAACATTCATTTATCTTGTTGTCTAACTTGGGAAATGTTTACATCCTCTTTTAATGTGATTTTTTGAAAGTTTAAACAATATAAAATGTACAAAAAATGATGACAAGAATCAATTTAAAGTGTTTTGTGTTTGTTTCTGTTGACAAAAACGTCATCTTTCAAAATAAATGTTGTTTATTATCTTCTGTCCCACATATTTATTAAAAAACATTCATTTATCTCGTTGTTTAAGTTGGGAAATGTTTACATCCTCTTTTAATGTGGTTTTCTGAATGTTTAAATGATATAAAATGTTCATGATCAGTTCATCACTTTATTCTTCTGTTTATTGATTAATTGGTTATTTTAATGAATCTGCGGCCCGTCCGTCCTGTCAGGTGGGTCAGGGCTGTGCGACGGCGCTGGCGCTGCTCTTCGATAAGGAGCGCAGCGTGAAGTTCGTCCTGGACCGCGACCTGGTGGAGGGCGGCCACCAGATGGTCTACTTCCACCCGATGACCAACGCCGCCACCATGGGGCTCCGACCGGACGACCTGCTGCGCTTCCTCAAGGAGACGGGACACGAACCCGTCCTGGAGAGCTTCGAGTAGAGCCGGAGGGGGGGGGGACGAACATCTGGACTGTTTCACATCTGTTAACCACGACTGGACTTTCCCAGGATGCACTGGGGTCTGATTGGCCCAAACTGTAGGGGTCGAACACTCAGACCTGGACCAGGTTTTTCCTTTAATGTGTCCTCCGTCATATTAAAGAAACAAACACGTGTTCTCAGTTTGAATCTTCTGTCTTGTTTGTTTTTGTTATCATTTTTTTTACATCAGTTTTTTCTCTTCCTGTAAATGTTTGTTTCTTTCTGAACTCTGAGGTGTTTTATTAAAGTTTAAGCTTCATTTAAAACCACGTTTCACTGTTTGCGGGTCGTAGAAGCCGACAGACAGGAAGTGACGTGTGTTTGGACGACAACAGGCTTCTGCTACACTCTAAGCCCCGCCCACTTCCTTTAGCGGTCCAATCAAATCCTGTCCAGTGGTTTTGTTTCACAGTACAGAAGTTAAAGATGCTCTGACTCGTGTTTTTGGCGCCTTTAATGTGCGAAACAACAACAGGAAGTGAATTGTGAGTTAAACGGATCAAACACGCCGAGGTCTCAGCGAACAGGAAGGAGCAGACTGGGAACAGGAAGTGCTTTACTGCCTCCTGCTGGATAGAAACAACAACACATCTGGTCTTTGTAAACATTGATGATGTAATTGTTTGTTTTATTGGCGTTTAGAGTGAAGACTGATGTGAGACGATTATAAACACGACAAAAGTCAAACATTTATTAACATGAAGAGAAACTTTCATCCACTTTTCTCTTCTGAAACTGTTTATTTACTGACTGTTTTACAGTGACAATAAATTAAAAAAAAAAATATTATTATAATCTAATTGTTATATTTAAAACTTCTGCAACGATCAGTCGACTGACAGAAAATTAATTATCAGCAATTCTGATAATTATACGTAGTTTTGAGACATTTTTTAAAGAAAAAAGTCCAAAATTCTCTGATTCAGCTTCTTAAATGTGAATATTTTCTGGTTTCTTTTAGTTTCTGTTCCAGTAAACTGAATATATTTGAGTTAAAGATGTTATCTTTGGACTTTAGGAAACACTGATCAACATTTTTCACCATTTTCTGACCAAACACCTCATCAATAAATCTAGAAAATAATCACTAGTTGCAGCCTTAAAAAGATTCTTTACACATTTTAATAGACACACGTTATATTAATGAATGATCATGCAGGGCTGCTGCTGAGTAAATAAACATTAAAGGACGAGTTCATAGTTTTTTTAAGTGTCTTAAACCAACAGTCAGGATCTTAAATGAACATTAAACCCTTCATAAAGTTTATGTGAAGCTAATATGAAGCTTCAGCGTCCAAATGAGTCAAATCCAGTAGATATCTTTCAACGTTACAGTCTTTTTAGTGGCAAAGTCCCTCTTTTTGTTTCTATACTTCCACCTGCAGCTCAACAGGGAAACACAAAGAGGAGAATTTGATGCTAAAAAGACTGTAAATGTGTCAGATATCCACTTGATATGACTAACTCAGACTGCTGAAGCTGAATAGAAGCTTCACACACACTTTAAATGTCTATCTGGACACACTGTGGATGAAGGAGATCTTTTAATATCCAGTATGAACAGGAGTTCTTTTCTTAAATAAAAAAAAAAAGTTATTGGAAACATAAAAATATCATCAGCAGCAGCTTCAGAACAAAAATAGCTGATGAAAGCTTCGACAACAGAGACGAGCCGCTCTCCCTCTCTCTCTCTCTCTCTCTCTCTCTCTCTCTCTGCATCCTTAATGAGTCTCTGTGTTTGGTTGTATTGTTGTGTAAAATTAGCAAATGAATAAACGTTACATACTGACACTCAGTTCCCAGGCATTCTTTCACACGCTGTGTGTGTGTGTGTGTGTGTGTGTGTGTGTGTGTGTGTGTGTGTGTGTGTGTGTTGCCCCTCCTCATGTTGTACAGAGACTCTTTGTTAGGAGAAAGCGTCCTGGTGGGAAAAACTATGAAACATGTTAATAGTTGATATGAACATTTAGAACAGACTTCATTTAGTTTAAAGGGAAGTTTATGTTCTATGTCCAACATTTAAAGCTCTAATCTGTAATGATTCCTCATTAAAGTGTCTAAAGACAACTAGACCAGACAGAAGCTTCTCTCCTGAAACCGTCAGGTTGTTGTCACTCAGGTCTAGACCTATGTTCTATATGTTGTTGAGTTGTGTTCTTACATTAATGTTCAAACCCAGAGAAATCTGTCATTTTAATCAAAGTAACGGACCGTTTCATTTGGTGGCCTGTCAATGGTGTCATACCTCCTCTACCAAAGAGTATAGTGCACAAGATGCATGCGTCGGCGCCGTGTTTGTCCGCTACAATGGCGTCTAGCAAAGAGTAACTTACACACATACAAGATAATACATGGGCTTTGTTGTGCTTGTTCCACACAAACTGTTAGAAATGGACTTTTATTCAGTTTGAAGCCACATTTTCATGATAAATTTAGCTGGTTTTTAACTTGATCTTTTAGCCGCAAGAAGGATTTTAGTCATTGGACGTCTGGATCTTAAGTTATCAGAGAAATAAACTGGGCAAACGTTAGCAGCAGCTCGGCTAACAGCCCCTCCAGGAAGTCCGCTGCTCGCCCAACATGGTGGAGAAACACTGATTTTTTAGCTGAAACTGCTGTAATTAGTATTTTAATGATTTGTTTTTGGAGAGGAGAAGACTTCTGCTGGTAACTCAGCTCCCAGTAAAAACGTCCTCACAAACACTGGAGTAATCCTATAAAACAAAGACAACAACTCCCATGATCCCTTGCTGCTTCACACCATTATCACACTCCATCTGTTGTTATTGTTTCGATTGAGACGCCGAGCTAATGTTATTTAAAAATATATATTTCCTCTGTTTTAAAGTCCTCATTCATTAGAATTCATTTTAAAGGGAAACTTTGATATTTTTCAACCTGTTTTTGTCTTTTCGTATCTAATGGAGACAACACTTCACTAAACTGGTTCAGTATTGAGCTTCATGCAGCAGCAGAGAAACATGTGATGGTTCACTAACAGTGTTTGTTTTCACTACTGACAGCTTCAGATTATTATTATCATAAGTGTCTGACAGCATTATTTAAAAGAACACAAAGAGAAATTAAACCTTCTCTTCACCTTTGGCTTTATCTGCTCTGTTTGTTGTTATATGAAAGATTTCCAAAGTCTTATCACAAGATTTCAGAACGAAACTTCACTTTTAGTTTTGTTTTCTCTTCATGTATCAGCACCAGATTATATTTCTGTATATTATACGTCTCTCAGGTCTCCTGGTTGGTCTCTGGACCAGAACTTGGACCTGCAGTGATTCTCCTGGATCAGCTTCCCAGAGGAGATCCGGCTCCAAACAACACAAACTGAGAACTCTTATTTTGAAGGCTTGTTTTATGTAGTTTAGTCCGGCTCCAAACACCGCAGTGATCAATAGACACGATCCAGCTGGTCATTTTATATGTAAATACATTTATTTACTGTATTATTTACATACATTGCAATGAAGAGCAGCACCTGATGTGGCTGACCTCTAAGATATCTGACCTCTAAGTGACCTCTGAGTGACCTCTGACCTCTGTACAGACAGAACGGGCGAGTTAAAGCCTCCTCAGTGTGTTCCCTCTCCCTCTCTCCCTCTCTCTGTCTGGTTTGCATTAGCTGTAGTCCTGAGCTGCAGCTCTATCGCCGTGGTGACCGAGTGCAGTCTGGTCGCCATGGGAGACGGGCCAGAAATAAGCTGTCATTAGATGTGTGTGTGTGTGTGTGTGTTTGCCTGCAGCTCCCCCACACATATAATAACAGTGATAAAGAGCTGCTGTTAAACTGTTAGTGTGTGTGTGTGTGTGTGTGTGTGTGTATGTGTGTGTGTGTACTAGTAGTTTTCATAAAGCTGCAGCTGTTTTTTTTATATGTTTAATAAATATTAAATCATCATTTCATATTTCTTCTTCTTCTCCTGCTGCTGCTGCTGTGAGTTTCAGTATCTGATCAGACTCATTATCAGCAGATAATCAATAGTAAATATTATATAATCAATATTAATATCACTCCAAAGGAGCATGTGACTCCAAATAAAGAATAAAGTTCACCATATGAAGTTTTATTCTCCCAGAAGTCGAGTTTAAACTTATAAATAATAATAAATAAACACTACATATCTGCGTTCTGTTTGTTTACTTTCATAAATTCTGTATTTTTATTCTTTATTTTAGTTTAACTTCCTTCTTCTTTTATTCTTTAAGAACTTAAATATGACAGATGATCATATGAATCATCATAAAGTCAATATTCAGCTTGTTGGATGTCAACAAAGCAAACATCTCTCTGTCATGTGACGTGGTACTTTCCCTTTAAGAGATCCAGGAAGCAGTGCCGGGAAGTGGGCGGGGCTTCCTGGTTCAAGAGGAGGGAGGGGGGAGGTGGGGGACAGGTGTGTGTGCTGACGGCGATGATGTCATTCTGTGCCTGAGTCACCTGGGAGACGGTTGCAGATAAAAAACAGAGCCGGAAGATCTCCTGGTGAGGAGGAGGAGGAGGAGGGAGAGGAGCAGACGGAGGAGGAAGAGGAGGAGGAGGAGGAGGAGGTCGTCTAAGTGCTGCTGTTTGTCAAAGTAAGAGAGAGAGAGAGAGAGAGAGAGAGAGAGAGAGAGAGTGAGAGAAAGAGAGAGAGAGAGAGAGAGAGAGAGAGCTGGTGAGATCATGTGTAGTAGAAGCTTTGTTTTTTTTTCTCTAGGATGAGGAGGGATCTGTTTAACTGTCATTAGATCTTTACAGGCTCGTAAAGCAGCTGTTGCTTGTTTCTGCTCATCAACAACCAGCTGACAGCAGTTTATAACCCTGATTTTTTATTATTTTTATTGATGCAAAAACATAACAGCATAACAGAAGACAGAAAAAAACTATTAAAACAAACTATTAAAACTGAGCAAGTGAAGAGTGGAAAAGAGAAGTAATACTGGATAGTTTAATATTAATATTAATAACAATAACAATAATAATAATAATGCGTCATATTTTATTTCTTATATTTTTTTAATCTGGAACATAATCAGTGACGTTTATCTGTCAGGTAAATGTAGTTTATAGTGTTTTGGGGACTTTTGTAAGTTATTTTAAAGCACAATGAGCTAAAAAAAAAACATAATTCAATATTTTTCATATCTAAACATCAGTTGGGGGACAAATTAAGGAATTACAGGATAAAAATAAGTAAATAAATAAAAACAAGAGAAAAAAGAAAGATAATGAGTATTGGTTCTTTAACAAAATGATTACAGAATGAAATTTTTTGATTAATAATGATCAGTAATGTGGATATAATGACTAAATAATGACTGTAATTCAGCCTTTAAATCCAGGAAAAGGTCTCCTATCATGTTATTGATATAATATCAATATGTTGTCCAACAATAAACTGCTTTCCAGATCAGTTTGTAGCTTTTCTAGACTGAAACATCTCAACAACTATGGGATGAATTGTCATAAAGTCTTGATCAGATGTTCCTCAGAGGATGAATCTCTCTGTCGCCACCATGACGTTGGTTATTTTTAGTTTTGACTGAAATATCTCAACAACTATGGGATGGATTTCTGTGAAATGTGGTTCAAACATTCATTGGTCTCGTCTCAGGATGAACTTTGATGATCTTCTGACTTTCCTTCGATATTTTCATCTGTACTAAGAGAAAAAATGTGAGTTAGTACAGAGAAAGTGAGGAGATTCCTCCAGCATCTGTGGGGACGTCAGACATGTTGGAGGGTCTGATGGAGGAGGAGGAGGAGGAGGAGAGGAGGAAGCCACAGTTCAGAGGCAGACTTCAGCAGCTGAGTCTGTAATTTCTCCAGCTGTACTTTTGGTTTGGTGGTCAGTTTGGCTTCGGTTTGACGTCACTCCCTGTTTCTGTTTGTGTCTCTGCTTCTTTATATCAGAGCTCAGCATCACTGAACCAGCAGCTCGTCTCTTTTCAGTCTGTTTCTCTGTAAATTCACCATTATTAGTATTGCAGTAAAAGTAGTGGTTTGGTCCCTCTGACTGATATATTATTATATATGACATCATTAGATTATTAATACTGAAGCATCAGTGTTAGAGCAGCATGTTACTGTTGTAGCTGCTGGAGGTGGGGCTAGTTTACACTACTTTATATACAGTTAGCTAGTTTAGTCCACTGGTTCCAGTGGCTCATTGATGAGGACATAGTTGGATTAAAATTACATTTTATCTGCATAATTTATTCTTTATTGACATTCGGTGACTGCAGTTTGTCAGAGATCAGCTGTGCTTCTCTGGCCTCAGTTCTGAAGTCCAACTCCTCCCATCTGAGAGAGCTGGATCTGAGTGGAAACAAGCTGCAGGATTCAGGAGTGAAGCTGCTGTGTGCATGTTACTGTTGTAGCTGCTGGAGGTGGAGCTAGTTTACACTACTTTATATACAGTTAGCTGGTTTAGTCCACTGGTTCCCAACCTAGGGGTCGGGGCCCCTCCAAAAGGTCAGCAGATAAATCTGAGGGGTCCTTTTTTATTGAAATGAAAGCATGTGAGAAGTTTAGAGGGAAAAATCACTATTTGGTGGAGCTGTTAACAACTCATAGACATGTGAAATGTGACCCCGACTACACACTGCTTTTTGTAAGACGTCAAAAGACAAAAAGGTTGGAAACAACTGGTTTCATCTTTAACAATGTGTTGTATTTTAAAAGCTTGTTATATTATCCATTGTGTCAAATCTGCATCTGAAAAGTAACTAAAGCTGTTAAATAAATGTAGTGGAGTAGAAAGTACAATATTTCCCTCTGAATGTAGAAAGTAGCTTCACATGGAAATACTCAAGTAAAGTAGAAGCACCTTAAAGTGGACTTCAGTCTCTGTGGGTTTGTCACTATGATATAAAGTTTATCAGTATTATATGAGCTGCAGGTGTGTACAGTCAGTCTGGAGGATTGTTAAAGGTGTCAGTGTGTGTCAAGTAAACAGCAGAGCCGACAGGTGACTAACAGCCTGTATTAAATGTCTCACAACTGCCCCTGGGCTGTGTGTGTGTGTGTGTGTGTGTGTGTGTGTGTGTGTGTGTGTGTGTGTGTGTGTGTGTGTGTGTGTGTACCGTCATATGACTGGGACAGTAAACAGTGCAGATATAATGATACGGGCGAGGGTGACGTCATGCAGGAAGTGGTGATAGTGAAATTAAAGCTGCACACACAGCGATACCTGAACGACATGCATGGTGTCATATGACCTGTGTGTGTGTGTGTGTGTGTGTGTGTGTGTGTGTGTGACTTAATTATTTTGTGTACTCCTTCCTTGACTTTCTTTTGTTAAGTTCATGTGAAAAGAAAACACTAAATTGTGACTTTACAGATATTAGAAACAGATGAAATACAGAAGTTTGACATATAAACTCATCATAATCCATAAACAAAGATGGAAATATTATAAAAGTCATGATAATAATAACAGCTGCATGTAAAACACTTTATTTTAATTAGTGGAAATTATGTAGGAGAGAAAACAAACACACAGAAAAGTAATAAATACAATAAAAATACTTCTTTCCTGTAAATTATAACACATAAAACACATTGTGACGTGAAACATTTCACATATAATAACGTTAGCGCTGCAGCTAATGATTATTTTCATTAGGACTCATATTGTTTACATCTCCAGCTCTATATTTATATTCTGGACAAAATGTATTTACTGGAAAAACTGAACAGGGACGAGAAGGTGGAGCTAACCCTAGCTGTTAGCTGCTAACCCTAGCTGAGGCGGGGCCTCGTTCATTCCTATGAAAGTTGCTCAGTAGCACATGAAGCTAAAAAAGTTTGACTTCGGATCTTCTGGGATCAGCGTAGAGCGAGCGTGCTAGTGACGTTCACTAGCCAAGCCAGCTACTTCCTGTTTAGCCGTCCAGCTAACTTGAGTACGGATAAAACAATTCAATCGTGTGGCTCTTCTAGACGTTGTGATTAACACGGTTTGGCCACTATGTGAACGCAGCCTGGTGCTGTTCCTGGGGGCTTCATCTCCTAGTCTGTGATAATGCTAATGCTAATTTTAGCTAGCAAAAAACAGACTTAAAAGTGTTAAAACGACCTGTATTTACTAGAAAAACTGAATATCAGACTCTTCAGAGGATCGTTTAGTTCAAATAAACACTGAACGAGACTTTTTTTAGGACCAAAATGTTACAATTAACTTTCATGAACTGACTGAAATAACGACGGCTACGTTTATACTCTTTGTAGCCACGGTTACATTACCTGACCAACGTTGTTGCCGTGGTAGCCGCCTGTCACTCAGAGCAGCCACGTCCTTAATTAAACATAATATATACATAGGTCTGTAGGGGTCTGTGGAGGTCTTTGGGGGTCTGTGGAGGTCTGTGGAGGTCTTTGGGGGTCTGTGGAGGTCTTTGGGGGTCTGTGGAGGTCTTTGGGGTCTGTGGAGGTCTTTGGGGGTCTGTGGAGGTCTGTGGAGGTCTTTGGGGGTCTGTGGAGGTCTGTGGAGGTCTTTGGGGGTCTGTGGAGGTCTGTAGGGGTCTGTGGAGGTCTTTGGGGGTCTGTGGGGGTCTGTGGAGGTCTTTGGGGGTCTGTGGAGGTCTGTGGAGGTCTGTGGAGGTCTTTGGGGGTCTGTGGAGGTCTGTGGAGGTCTTTGGGGGTCTGTGGAGGTCTGTGGAGGTCTTTGGGGGTCTGTGGAGGTCTTTGGGGGTCTGTGGAGGTCTTTGGGGGTCTGTGGGGGTCTGTGGAGGTCTTTGGGGGTCTGTGGGAGTCTGTGGAGGTCTGTGGAGGTCTGTGGAGGTCTTTGGGGGTCTGTGGAGGTCTGTAGGGGTCTGTGGAGGTCTTTGGGGGTCTGTGGGGGTCTGTGGAGGTCTTTGGGGGTCTGTGGGAGTCTGTGGAGGTCTGTGGAGGTCTGTGGAGGTCTGTGGGGGTCTGTGGAGGTCTGTGGAGGTCTTTGGGGGTCTGTGGAGGTCTGTGGAGGTCTTTGGGGGTCTGTGGGGGATCGACTCTCTTCAGCCTCAAGTGGCCATTTGAGGAACTGCAGTTTTTATTCTCAGCTTTGTCTTCAGTATTGTTTATTGTTTGCTGGTCCATTACTGGGACTAAACTGGTTCAGTCCCAGTAATTAACGAGCAGGAAGCGGCGGCACAGTTTCCCTCCTGTTTCAGACTCTTTGTGTTTAAATCTTTTTGTCTTGGTTCTCACTTCACTGAGCTCTTTGTTCGTCATCGGAGAGACAGAAAGCATCAACACGGCAGCAGCAGCGGCGGGAGAAGAAGAAGAAGAAGAAGAAGAAGAAGAAGCGGAAATGACTCGCTGTTGTGTTTGAAAACAGCTTCGTCACAGTCTGATACACAAATTACACAAAACACATGAAGCAGGGTGGAAAAACACCTGAAATAACATGAAGATAAGAAGTAAAAATGTTTAGTTTATGTTCAGATTAATGAAGAAAAGTCACATTATTACAAAATAAAATCATATTTTACAACAGAAAAATGTGATATTTCACGTATAAAGTTATAATGTGACAGAAACAAGTTAATAATAAAGTGATAAAAGATGATTAATGTTTACTGTAGCAGGACGGTGAGGAAAAGATGAAACACGCAGGAACGTCTTTAATGTTTTCCATTTAAAATTAAAACTTTATCACATAAATTAATGACTGTTTGAATTAAACTACTCAGTGCTCTGTTAAAGTAACTCAGTTTTCTATTCTAAACAAAAGATTAGCTAAAAACTACAGATAAACTGAAATAAAGATAAATTAAAGTGATAATTAGCTCCAGTTTAATGATGATTAATAGCTCATAACTTCCTCCGTTAATGACGTTTTGTCCTGCAGAATTAAAAATAAAATAAATAATAAAACCAGGCTGTGTTTAGGAAAGAAACCGCACTCAGTTAATAAAGTTTAATATAATATTTGACTTTTCTAAGACTAAAAACATACTTTTATTTTATTTTCTCAATAAATGTTGGCATGAATTTTAAGTTTTTGTGGAATATTTACTTTTATTTTGACATCTTCCTGTGCAGCGGGGGCTCGGCGTCGCTCTAATCCCTGTTGTCCGTGTGCTGTGACCTTTGACCTCTCAGTTTAAACTGTTTCCCAACACGGAGAGCAGAAAGCGTCTCCATTAGTGGAGCGACAGTCGCTTTTATTCTGAAGGTTGTTTTTTTTTTTGTGACACAGCGAGCGTTTAATGTAGAAAAGAAAGAAAACGATGATGATGATGATGTGTTCGACCTGTGTGACGTTCAGGGTCTCCCGTTCTTTTCAGCTCCAGAGTTTGTTTTATCCGTATTTATATTTATATATTCCTGCGCTCTCTTTCTTTTGTTGCTTTTTTTAAAAACGCACCATAAAAAGTCGTCACTCGACGCGGCTGTGACAGTAAACAGGCTGATCAGCTGACCTCCTGATACCTTTATCCAGTAAACTTTTAACTGTCTGGAGACTTTACAGCAGTTCATTTGTGTCTCACTGCACTGACTAGTCATGCATGTGTTGTTCTGAGGAGAGTAAATATAGAACAGAGACAGACTGGACGTGTTTATAACTCTTATGAAGAGGCGTTCCTGCTCTCCAGTCGATGAGCAGAGAGCAGAGAGCGTTGGTGACCTCTCTGTTGACTTTACCAGATAACTGTGTGTTTACTCGCAGGAGCGTCATCGTGTCGGCGCTGCTGTTTCTGTCACACTGCAGTGGAACTTCTCACTGAGGCTTTAAAAATAATAATAAAAAAAAAAAAGAAGCATGCCAGGCCTTTTTTTTTTTTTCCAGCGCTGGAAACAAACACACCCTGCTTCAGAGCTAAAAACACGACGATGAGGAGGAGGAGCTGTTAGATCTGCTGCAGGTTTCATTCAGAGATGTTTTTCGCTGCTTTCTGGACTGATTGTGACATTTAGAAGAATACACATGAAGTCTGCCGCCGCCGCCGCCGCCGCCGCTGCAGCAGCGTGTCGGCTCCTTTTCATCAAAACAAACATTCATCTGACAATCACAAGACTTCCTGCCTTCCTTCCTCCTGTCATTTGTCTCCACAAACAGCCGTGAAGCTCACATTACTTCTGCTTTTATTCTTGTAAAACCTGATCAGACTAACATCTGCAGCAGCTGCGACACCAACACGCTGCTTATTAATGAGGAAATAATATCAGATAGAATAATTTATATCAGCGACTGGGGCTGATTTTACTGCAGAATGACTACTTTTAATACTTTAAGTGAAGGATTTTAAATGCTTGTAATCAGAGCTGAAACTAACGATTATTTTCTCAATTAATCAATTAGTTGTTTGGTCTATAAAATGTCAGGAAATGGTGAAAAATCTCCATTTCTAAAGTCCAATACCATTTCAAAAACTCAAAGATCTTCAGTTTACTGTCACAGAGACGAAAGAAACCAGGAAATATTCACATTTAAGAAGCTGAAATCAGAGAATTTGGCTTTTTGTTTCTTAAAAAAAAAAAGACTCAAAACGATTATGAGATCATCAAAATAGTTGGCGACCATTTTTCCTGTCAATCAACTAATCGATTAATCGACTAATCGAGTATTTCTACATTCCTGTATCAGCACTGGGACGTCAGTAAACACTGCTGCTACGGTGGCCCTGAAGGACAAAACCATAGACTGTATATAAACATGGACGTCGTTACCGTGACGACACCCGTTCGTTTCTGAAGAGCGGTGTTGAAGCTCAAAGTTAGCCGCTCCAGCCGTCGCCATCTTGGCGGTGCGTGACGCTACCTAACTCCCAGCCAATCAGAAATGGGCAAAGAGGCGGGGCCGAATGGCTGAAACAAGCCACCTAGCGGCCGGCGGACCTGTCAGTCAAAGCAGCCTCATGCAGAACTTTACAGCTTAATAACATTTAAACAGTCGTCATGAAAGAGGAAATTAGCTTTAGAGACCAAAGCTGTTGTTTGTAGCAGACTGTAAACATGTTTATTTCTGTTGTAAACATGTTTATTTCTGCCGTAAACATGTTTATTTCTGTTGTAAAGTTGGTATTTAAACATGGAGGTCTCTTTTGGAGCCTCTAGTGGCCGTTAGAGGAACTGCAGCCCCAGAGGCTGCCGCTTGGACAAAACAAACTCACACAAACAGTTTTTCTTTATATTTGTGTTTAACAGTCGTCATTGACTACGACTCCAGAACCAGTTGGATTATTGATGACGCTGCTGCTGCTGCTGGTTCGGACTGGTGTTCTGTGTCGATAGAAGTTTGTTCTGTTGGTACGTAACAGATCAATAACTGGACGTTTTTACCGCCATGTTGAGCGTTTTAGTGCCGTTAAACTGGATATTTTTCCCTCATTTTACTGTTTGAACTCAAACCATGACCTCCCTCTGACCCCAGCCGAGTGGTTTTTGTGTCTGAACCATTTTAAAACCATGAGAAGCAAAAACGTTCCTCCGTTTTGAAACAGTTTGGATCTGATCACATGACCATGAGTAATCAATACCAATGCTAATGCGTGTTCATTCTGTACCAACAATAAACAGAAGGATTGGATTCGCAGCTCGTTTCCTTTCATGTTTATGCTTCAGATCTTTGGATGTGTTTTGTCCTTCAGGGCCACCGTAGTGAAAAAAAGGTTAGATTTTTGACAGTTCTCGACAGATTTCGACAGTTTTGATAGCAGCAAACTTACAGGTTTAGATGTTTGGAGTCAAATCTGAAGCTGGACGGTCACAACGAGCTGAATTAAAATGACCGTACAGACTTTCCCTCCAGTAGATCTGAACCTGAAGCATTAACGTCTCCTCAGATCCTTCACATGTCCAACAATCCGCGTTATCTCTGAGCTAAAGTCCAATAAAAACCATTTAATATCTTAAACTGGGTCAAATTTTCAAATCTACAGACACATTTTTTCATATTCTTACATATAAAATACCAAATTAAATGCATAATTAAACACTTATTTTAAGTCAATAGTCAAAAAATACACGTCACATAAAACAGCAGTGAAGCTACAGCCTGTTAGCATCATCTGTCTACCTCTCATCACTCAGTCAGTCAGTCAGTCAGTCAGTCGTCCACATGGACCTAAAAGAAACCAAAATACAGCTGCAGTGGAGAAACACTTGTCAAACATAGACAAGAGCTCTGTGTTTCCTGTCTCTCTGCTCTCTTAAATAAAAAAAAGGCAAAAGGCCAAAAATAAAACAGAACAAATCTTTTCACATTAGAAAGAACTTTGTCTTCATCACCTGCTCTACAAATAAAATCAGCCACAGGAAACGTTTCCTTCCTGAAACTAAAGATATTTGACTAGATATTGCATCTCTTAAATCATCCTGGTGAAGTGTTATTCTGTTTTTTTTTTAATGATAATGATAAAAACACTGAACGTTTCATGGAAGGGAAAAACATGAGGTGTGTCGTCTCTTCTTGCCGTCGGAGCTTCACGAGGAGACAAAACGAGACACAGAAGTTATGTTGGCTCACAGTCCAAACGCGGGCTTTGAAAGTAAGTTAATAAAGTTTAATGAAATAACACAAAGCATAGTTTGGGTGGAGGGCAGATAGGAACCGCAGCTCAGCACTCACACATTCCTCTGGTGGAAACTCCTCCGCCTGGTTTCCATTAAACTGAAGCCGAGCGAGGCGACTGACTTATTACCATTTATATCACTGCTTCCCCACACAGAGGGAACATCTGTCTGATGTCGCTGGACTGGATGATTCGATTTTATTATTATGAGCAGTGTTTTTAAATGTCTCTCTTTGTGTGTAGATGGGAAGGAAATAAACTCTGTGGTGTTATTTATAACGCGGGGATGAGGGTGACCTGTTGTCCAGCATTTAAGCGACAAACTTTTAATTATAAATGAGCTGAAAACTGTTTTAACACAGTAATTAAATTAAGGACACGTTTCCAGCCTCTATATTTATATTCTGGTTCTCTACTGGAATAAAAACTCCTTATTGATCTTCTACTGGTCCTTTATGCAGCCCCTCAGTTCAGCCTCTGTCTGAAACAGGAAGTTTTAGCTCCTGTCTCTTTAAGGCCCCGCCTCCTGATGAGCACGCTCTGTTCTGATTGGTCAGCTTTCAGGAAGCTTCCTCCGGCTCCGGAGGCTACGTAAACAAACTACAGTAGCAGGATTTCACTTCTTTTTCCTCCTTCTTTACTCCAAATGTTCAACTTCTCACATCCATCCGTACAACAACACATGGAAACACCTTAGCAACCACCTTAGCAACCGCCTTAGCAACCAAATCTACAGAACAGACAGCTGTTTATGTCCTGGAGCCGAGGGGAGAGCAGCAGGTGATCCAACTGTCAATCACAGCTGTCAGTCAACGCCCACACAGCAGACATCAACGCTGCTAGAAGTCTTCAAATCTTATTACTGGAGCCATTTTTCTAAAATGGCCGCCAGCCAGAGGGAATGAACGCAGCGCGAGCCTCCAGGAACAGCACCGAGCTGTGAACCCAATTTGACATGGTGGCCAAACCGTGTAATGACAACATGGCCCAAAAAGACTTTTTCCTGTAGACTCACATTGTGAAAGAGACGTCCGTGAATTCAGTTCCAAATCACAGCGCCACAGGTTGGGACACAGTGAAAGAGAACAACAACAACAACAACAGTTAACAAACAGCAGCAAACAGCAGGAACAGCTGGAGAAGGACAGAAGAAGGACGCCAACACACCAGCATGGTTTATGGTTTATTGAGCTTCCTGTGGATCAGAAAGCACAAAGAATAAATCAGTGGATACATTTTTTTTGAGCATCACAAACCTGCAAAATGACTCGTCTCACTCTCTCACGACTGAATTGTTTTATCCCCGTTCAAGTTAGCCGGAGAGCTAAACAGGAAGTAGCCGACTTGGCCGGTGAAAGTGCACTCGCTCCGTGGGCCGAATGATCCCAGGAGATTTGGGTAATTTTATGCACGGAAATCAAACTTTTTTGTTTTCATGCGCCACTGACGAGGCCCCGCCTCCAACGCCGTATCCGGTTCTCTTTATACGTCCACGATGTGGAGACTGAATGACTCGATGAAAACAGTGACTGAGTGTTTGTAGAGAGAAGATGATGCTTTTTTCCTTTTTAGCTTCTTTTTAAATTTCTAAATGTAACACTTTTAATTGTTTTTATATGTTTTTTTTCTTGTCTCGCTTTTAAATTCTGTTTAATGCCTTTTATGATCAAAGTAAAACACTTTGAATTGCTTTGTTGTTGAAATGTGCTGTACAAATGAACTTGCCTTGCCTTTGAACGGGAGTCAGTGTTTGAATTACTTCCTGTTTTTATTAATAACAAATTAAAGGTCTGCAATTTAGTGGCATCTACTGGAACGGTCTTGGCAGAAATGGAATATAATATTTATAATTATGTTTTTGGTATCTGAAGCTAGCAGTGGTGTTTTTGTTATAACAGGTTTTCACCACTAGATGGCACTAAATATTACACACTGCTCCTTTAAATCCAGTAATCTGTTAAACAGCAGCAGTGACCGGCTGTTTCAGGGAAATGACCGAGCCTTTTTAAATAATGAAACTTCATATTTGTGGGTTGTTTTTGTTTTTTAAAGAGAGCTGAGCTGAGATTTATCTACAATGAGCTGCTGCCGGTCGGGACGTCAGCTGTTGTTGTTGTTGTTGTTGTTGTTGGACTGCAGTGGTTTCCAGTCTGAGACCATGAATCTATTTTGTTTTGTTGTGATTTCACCAGTTTGTTTGTGTGTTTTTCAGCAGCCACAGTGATGTTAGTGGCAGGAAGTAGTGTTAGTAGAAGGCGGTGGTTTCAGCGTTCAGTGTTTGCAGTATTAATAAGATCTGAATGATTAAACCTGTTAATGAATAACTGAATAAAGGTTAATATTATATCACTCAGAGGTTCATTTAGACGAGCATCATCGGGCTCACCGGCCTCCTGCGTCCTCCTGCAGCGCGTGTTGAGCTGCCACATATTGATCCTGACATGTCCTCCTGTGTTTCTAATCCGATCAATACTCCAATCGATACGGTCACGCTCGCTCTCTGCTGTTGGAGCACAAGTTCAGCTCTGCGGGTTTAACTCCTGACTGTCTTTATTTCAGCGCCAGATGACTTAATCCAGTGATTCTCTCATGACATTGATAAGCTCCTTGTTACTTCATTATAATGTGATGAAATTACATTGTGACGATCAATAAAAAAACATAATTATAATCTTATTGTTATGTTTAAAAGCTCTGAAACGATTAGTTGATTAACAGAAAACTAATCAGCTGCAATTCTGATAAATTATTTGTTGTTTTACACATTTTAATATTCACACATATAATATTAATGAATGATAATGCAGGGCTGCTGTTGAGTAAATGTACATTAAAGGACGAGTTCACAGTTTTTCAGGTGCGTCCAAATGAGTGAAATCCAGTAGATATCTTTCAACGTTTCAGTCTTTTTAGTGTCAAAGTCCCTCTTTTTGTTTCTATACTTCCATCTGCAGCTCAACAGGGAAACACAAAGAGGAGAATTTGATGCTAAAAAGACTGTAAATGTGTCAGATATCCACTTGATATGACTAAACTCAGACTGCTGAAGCTGAACAGAAGCTTCACACACACTTTAAATGTCTATCTGGACACACTGTGGATGAAGGAGATCTGTTAATATCCAGTATATGTTAGTAAACATAATTGTTTGCATACTTGATGACATAGTTTATACTACTCCTACGCTTGTTAGTTAGTGGAGGATTCCTCTAAAGGGCACAGCAGAGAACTACGGATATAAACAGAGCTTCTGGATTTGCATGATGTAAATAATAAACATGGCGACACTGGAGGACGTTACTACTTTGTTAATTAAAGCGCATTTGTCACTGTAGATGTAGATAATTACAGACTCGGCCTATTTACTTTCTGCTGAGCTCTGACCTCGACACTGCCCCTATTGTCCATGTGAGTATTGCATCTAGCTTTAATTTCTGAGGACGTGTACAACCATAGACTGTAAAAAAAAATTATTATTATTTTTTTTTGTAATTATTTATTTCCGTTGGTTTGCGAACTGCTGTTTTGAAGCCGAGTGTAGCGATTTGACCGTCCCCATCTTGGATTTGGCTGTTGCCATGTTTGATTTTTGGAATGTTTGTGACCATATTTGGACGAGAGGGTAGCGCTAACCATAGCGCTAGCTGCTAGTTTGGTTAGCACAGCACAACAGCTGTGATTGATTTGAGACAACACTACCCTGTCAAAATTCACGTGCTACGCCAGTAAGTACACAGTGTAAACAGGTGATACTAATGCCAAAAAAAGGCCCAAAACAGTTAAAACAAAATGTACACACCAGAAAAACATAAACCAAAACTAACTGAACAAGACTTTATTTCGATGACCAAAAATGTAACAGTTAACTTTAGTGAAGTGAAAACACGCTGTGAAATAGCAGCAGCTACGCCTAAACGCCAGGGTTATGTTACATAAGCAACGTTGTCGCGCCCTAAGCCATATGCTGCTTTATTGTCTATTTTACTCTAAATGGGGCCATAAATTACAAAATAAACATCATGCTGTGCTGAAGAAGACTTGAAACTAGCGATGTGACACCATAAACTCATTAGGAAACAGTTTACTAAGGTAATAAATCAACAATTACTAATATAACTGGGCGTCTTTTTGCCGCCAGTGGAGTCGCCCCCTGCTGGCCGTTAGATAGAACGCAGGTTTAAGGCACTTCCGCATTGGCTTCAATTTTCCAGCCCCTCCAAACAAACACGTGCGCACACAAACACGTAGTTATAAACAAATAAATCTGCTGCTTTAGACACAAAATATTATCCAAAGCGTTTTTAAATGTCCTCAAATGTATCTGAAAAGGGGGGGGGGCTTTAATCTTAATGTTGTCACGAGTTTATGGTTTTAAACGCAGTGATATAAACACACACACACACACACACACGTGCGCGCGCCTCCAGCGCCAGCTCCAGCTCCAGCTCACGCGCGCACAGTGCTGCAGGTAGTAGCCCCTCCCCCCTCCATTCTGCCGTTTTAAACACAATAACCGCCGCTTCTCCGGTGCTGCGGACAATCTGGCTCCAGGACACACCGACGGTTCCTGCTTCTCCCCCGGTGTCCAGGTCTCAGGTGAGCCGCTTTTTAAACCTCCCTCCCCCCCCTCTCCCCCACTCCTCTCCACTCCCGCTCCCGAGCTGCCCCCGTTTGTGCTGTGATGAGCTCGGTAGATATTTGAACGTAGCAGCCGTTACTCTCATTCACCGGCGTTAAGCTAATACGGACGCTACGTTTGTCGGTCGCCGGTTACAAACAGGGCTCGGTAGTAACGGCGCAACAACGTGCTGTAAATATTAGTCGGTGTTTTTTTAATGTGTGTGTGTTTAAGCTGAATTAAGAAGATATAATTAACGGAGACAACCGGAGCTGTTTTTTTTAAACCGTCATTGTTCTCCGTGAAGTTTGCTGGAAGTGATGTAATGTGTCTCTGATGCGCACTGCGCCGGACTCCCTTTTAAAAACAAGCTGCTTCTCTTTAACCCCTCTTATTTTTTTTTTAAATTATTAACATTATTCCTGTTATTGAGGCTTTTATATGTTCAGGTTAACGCGGGTTACAGTCACCATTTTCTTCCAGTGATATCCCAACTTCTGGCTTTAGCTCGCCACTGTTTTTGGAAGAACATGATGGGAAAACCAGTTTAAAAAGTGACCTGTTTTTATAAAAATCACTGCTGCACAGTTGTTCTAATTAAAGCCGATTTACAGAGTGAATCGTGTAGATGTTTTACTTGTAACTGATTTACAATTTCCGGCTGTTAAACTGTTTCCTGTTTATTGGGAATCTTTAAAGTTGTAGATTTGTGAGCGGAGTTTGGTGAGCAGTTAAATCCGATGTTTTGTTAAGTGAGTTTAATTAGGAACGAGCTGGTTAACTTTAAGAAACGTTGTTCACATAATTAAACACATATTTAAATGACATGTTGAGTATATGTCCTGCAGTCAGGTTGTTTTTTTTTCATGACAGTAAAACAACCTGTAGGTCTGGTTGTGATTGATTCCTCTGACTGTGAATGAATGAACCTCCATCAGAAAGTGATGCATCTGCTTCAGGGGAAGTGAGGAAGGTTTCAGAGGAATCTGGAGGAGCAGTTTCCTCTGAATCCAGAGTTGTGAGCTTTTTAAATTAAAGGAACATTATTCAGCAGTACTCATGGGAAAATAATGTGTTGAAAGAGCAGCAGGAGGAGGAGGAGGAGCTCCTCCCGGTCTGGATGATTTACTGTTTATTCACTCAACTGATGGAAGCTGCTGCTGCTGTGAGGAATGTGGGGGAGAGAAAATTAGAACAATACATTAACAACAGGGGACACGACGGAGAGGAAACAACCCAGAATGTCTGGAATAACGTCCTTTAAAAAAGTTGTTCTGACTAGTCGTAGCACGTTTATCATATTAAATAAAGTATTTAAATTTGTATTTTTGGGCAGTATCAGAAAAGAGACATACAAAATGAGCCTTTTAAAATATAAATATTACAACACATGCATGAAACGAGCCGTCTGTTAACAATAAATCCTCTTATTGATCATTTCAGGCTGTTTCCTGACAGGAAAGTGCCGAAGCTCGCTGGTAAATAAAGGTTTCACTGCGTCTGTTATCACAGCAGAGCAGGTCGCTGACTGAGTGATGGAGTTACACCATTGGAGTAACTTCCTGTATCCGCCGTGTCAAATTAAAAGCCCTCTAGCGTTTCATACACGCTCCAGCAACCTTGTGAAGTTTTGATTTAACTTTGACGAGGTGAAACTTCCTGCGACTAACCAGCTGTGAAACCGTGGTCGACTGTTAGAGGATCAGCTCTGAACTAGGAGATTATTTTTTAAAATTAATTTTCAGCCCTTTAAAATGCAAGAAAATGGTGCAAAATATTGATCAATGTTTCCCAAAGTCCAACAACAAGGTATTCAGTTTCCTGTCGTAGAAGAAGAAGAAGCTGGAATCAGAGAATTTTACTTTTATTTCTTATAAAATGACTCGAAACGACGAATCGATTGTCTGAATAGTTGACATTAATTTAATAGTTGGAAACTAATCGATTCTTTTCATGATCTATTAATCTGCCAGTTACATTAAACCTGCATTTTTCAGATGACGTCATTAGAGCAGCGGTTCATTGATCAGCAGGAAATTAAAGCAGGAATAGACGACTGTTCAGCTGTAACTTATCATAATGAGGTAAATGTTGTTTTTACAGTGTAATAACTGGAGAATAACGACAGTATCTGCATTTAGATTGATTCCTTATGAGTCTCGCCGTCACTATGGCGTTCTGTCTGCCACCAGGTTTGATTTACGACAGGAAGGAAACGTGTCGACTAAAAGCTTTTGTTTTCACTGGTAGCTATCAGTAGTTATGTCTCATAGTAATAAATTGTTAGGTGTCTGATTACTTTATGATGAATGTGGAATATTGCACGGGTAATATCTGCGTCTGCTACGTTTTAGTCACTTCCTGAAACTACCTGAATAAACTAAAGCAGTCAGCTCAGCTGGCAGCAGAATACTGGACCAGTATCCAGTCAGTCTGGTCCACCTGTTCATAAATCATACAAACTGTTTATATGAGAGAGAAAATATGTTTTCACCATCTCGTTTTACAGTTTATTTCATTTCATAAAAACATAAACATGCTGAAGAGTTTCTGCGTTAGAGAGCGAATCCTTCTGAACCTCCAGTTTATATCAGTGATGAAGCTTCTTTCTTCTCTTTTATTTCCAAAATGGAGTCGATCGTTTCTTCAGAGCCACTCTGAGCTGATCTTCAGATGTAAGAAGATGAAACCAGACACTGTTTTTACCATTTTTGCTTAAAATAGAGTCCCTAAAACGATCATGTGATCATCCTGTTGGTGTAAAAGGCCAAACTGTACAGTATAAATACAGTATAACAGTATAAATACAGTATAAGAGTGTATATCTACAGTCTGCAGAGCGTCTGTATGTGTGGCTGAGGACTGCGAGCCGTCGCCGGGTTGAGACGACAGGAAGTTAATTCCTTCTTTCACTGGCTGGAATTAAAGTGACTGAATCGCTCCACATTCCCAAACTGTCCCGACTTATTTGGGTTGCGGTCGGCGCTCTGAAGGACGGCTGACGGCTGGATATTCATGAGCTCTCCTTTTTAGTCATTAGGCCCCAAATCTCTCCTCCTCCTCCTCCCCCCTTTTCTCCCCCTCCCTCCTCCTCCTCCTCCTCCTCCTCAACCCAACAGACCGACTGCCAACGAGGTCAGCAGCAAGAAGAGCTTCAGTCCTGCTGCCCAGAAAGCAACTTAAGATTTACCCACTAATTCTCTGCACAGTTTCATATCACGGAAAGAAAGGTTTCATATCGTTCAAAACCCTGATTTTCCTCTCCGTCCGTCTGTCCGTCTTCAGATCGACCGTCACCTCAAACTATCGAGTGTTTTTCTCCCGTCGTCTCACACGTTTCATTTTTAGAAATATCGACGTCTCCTGCAGCTCGTTTCTGTGATTTTTACTCAAGCTGAAGCTGAAAACACGACATTTTCATCACTAATCAGTTGTTGGTTTGTGTTTCTCTGACCAGAAGACGTTTAGTTTACTTTCATATGTGACAAATAAATCAATCAGGACGCTTTAACATCACGTCTGTTTAAACTACAGATGATAGGAAGGAGGGAAAAAAAGTTCAGACTGAGACACATGAAGGGCTGACGCGTCCTGAACCCTGCTGAGTTTATTTATAACCAGAAATATAATCACATGTCTACAGATTAATCGATGGCAGCCTGATCTTTTCAGTGGTATGTTTCTTACATTCCTCAGAAACCAGAAGGTGTTTTTTTTTTAATGGTTTCGTTGTGGACATGTTTTCTTTCTCTCTCGCCGTGTCAGAGGGCGAGCTTTTTAACCGCCGTGTTCCCACATTTTATCCCCTCCATGCTTCCTGCTTACATGGCCGTCTGTGGTGATGTGTGCGGTCCCAGTAAGGCCAAACACGTTCCTGTTGGTTTTCACATCGGTCTGCTTAAATGTCAGGCTAACAGCTGGGCATGGTGACCAGTTTGGAGCTGGTTGTGGTCCAGTTTGGAGCTGACTGGTAGTGTGATGTGGAGCAGACAGTGTTTTTCTGTCTCTAATAGATGTGAGGAGGATCTTTAAATACTCTGGCAGAGTGTAGTTATGCTGTGATGAACGTGACTGCAGCTCTCTGCTGCGTTCAGGGGGTGCCGGAAATTTCACTGACCAGGAAAAATGGGTCAGAAAAGTGAAACAAGCTGTGAACTCACCTGATAGACCAGACTGACCCGATCGATACTGTCTGCTGCCAGTACTCCCAGTGTCTCCATATCCTCCCAGTGTCTCCATATCCTCCCAGTGTCCCCACATCCTCCCAGTGTCCCCACATCCTCCCAGTGTCCCCACATCCTCCCAGTGTCCCCACTCCCTCCCAGTGTCCCCACATCCTCCCAGTGTCCCCACTCCCTCCCCACATCCTCCCAGTGTCCCCACTCCCTCCCAGTGTCCCCACATCCTCCCAGTGTCCCCACTCCCTCCTCACATCCTCCCAGTGTCCCCATTCCTTTCCAGTGTCCCCACATCCTCCCAGTGTCCCCATTTCCTCCCAGTGTTCCCAGTAGCACCCAGACTTCTGGCAGTGCTCCTGTCAGCTCTGCAGCGGCTGCATGAAAGCGGCACTGATCCAGCCTGTCGAATTAGAGGTGATTATAGCGCTGGAGTGTGTGTGTGTGTGTGTGTGTGTGTGTGTGTGTGTGTGTGTGTGTGTGTGTGTGTGAAGCTTTTGCAAGAGACTGGCGTTTTTTTTTTTTTTTTTTGGTTATGTAACCAATTTTACACCAAATCAGTGCCGGCGCTCACGAGGAGAGGAAACGACCTCGAACCAGCTGAACTAATCCTGGCTCTCTGATTGGTTGGTTCGCTGTCCAGGTACATGGCCGTTGCCTGAACCCCCCTTTTACTCGCCGTGTGGTCACGTGTGACGTCGCCGATGCGTTCAAAGCAGGTTCAGCGTGGAAGTGAAGAGACTTTCTGTCAGTTTAGGAGCTACAACGAAAATTATTTTTAAGCAAAAATGTCAAATCTGCAGATTTCAGCTTCTCACATATGATGATTTGAAGCTTTTCCTCGTCATACATGACCGTAAACTTCATATCTTTGAGTTTTTATTAAAGCTTCAACGATTAATTGAATAATTGATTAGTTGCTAACTATTAAATGAACCCCAGCTATCTTGATATTAATCTGATTCCAGTTTCTTAAATGTGAGTATTTTCTGTTTTCTTTCGTCTCTATGACAGTAAACTGAAGACGTCGTCTTTTGGAAACACTGATCAACATTTTTCACCTTTTACTGACATTTTATGGACCAAACGATCGATTGATTATTTGAGGAAATAATCAATGCAACAGCCTTCAAAAGACGGTATTGTTAGGGTTAGGTCTGTGTGTTGGGGTTAGGTCTGTGTGTTGGGGTTAGGGTTAGGTCTGTGTGTTGGGGTTAGGGTTAGGTCTGTGTGATGTCTGATGAGAAGCTTCAAGAGACATAAAGACTGAAAACTGCTAAACTATCACAGAAAATCATCAGATGCCTCCAGCAGTGTGAGGAGAGAGACTGACAGGATGCACTAATGTGGGGTTTACCTTCTGCTTTCTTGGACTCTTCTCCTCAGATTTATAACATCTCAGGGAAACTTCCCCAACAGGACGACTGAAAGTGTGTCAGAAAGGTTGGAGGGGGGGGGTCGTCTTATGTCCAGGACAAATACTGAATGTGTTAAAGCTGCTTAAACACTTCATCTCCACACAGATGAAAGACGGCATTATTATCCAGAGAAATCGTCGATCAGAGGACAGCGGCTGCTCTTCTGTGAGCTTCGTGTCGTTAACGTCGTCGACACAAACACGCTGTTAAACTGTTAAATTCAGGTAGACGACTGCTGCTGCTTTAAACTGCTGCAGTTAACAAGACTAATGTTGTTAATGAAGGAGACACAGAAACACACACAGACGCTGTAATCCTGCACAGACAGTCTGATCAGGCTAATCCCTGCTCACCTCCCTCTGCTCTGACCTGCTCACACTTTAAGGTTCTTCTACTTTACTTGAGTATTTCCATGTGATGCTACTTTCTACATTTCAGAGGGAAATATTGTTCTTTCTACTCCACTACATTTATCTGACAGCTTTAGTTACTTTTCAGATGAAGATTTGACACAATGGATAATATAACAAGCTTTTAAAATACAACACATTGTTAAAGATGAAACCAGTGGTTTCCAACCTTTCTGTCTTTTGACGTCTTACAAAAAGCAGTGTGTAGTCGGGGTCACATTTCACATGTCTATGAGTTGTTAACAGCTCCACCAAATAGTGATTTTTCCCTCTAAACTTCTCACATGCTTTCATTTCAATAAATGTTCAAATGATCCAATATTTCAGCAAAAATCAAAGATATCAGAACGTTGTTTCTTCTTCTTTCCTCTTGTAAACAGTAACAGTGAGTAGAAGGTAGATCTCAGCAGCTGAATAACAACAACCTGCAGGATTCAGAGGAGCAGCTGCTGCAGACTGATAAGACCTTCAGAAACGTCACATTTCAGCAAAAAGTCCAAAAACTGAAAACAGATTTGTGTATCAGAACTTTGTTTTTTCTTCTTTCCTCTCCCATTAATCATCTCACGACCCCTCAGATTTATCTGCTGACCCTTTGGAGGGGCCCCGACCCCTAGGTTGGGAACCAGTGGGCTAAACTAGCTAACTGTATATAAAGTAGTGTAAACTAGCTCCACCTCCAGCAGCTACAACAGTAACATGCTGCTCTAACACTGATGCTTCAGTATTAATAATCTAATGATGTCATATATAATAATATATCAGTCAGAGGGACCAAACCACTACTTTTACTGCAACACTTTAACTACATCAAGCTCTGAATACTGATGGACTTTTACTACAGTAAAGGATCTGAGTACTTCGTCTCTGCTGCACATCTACTGTGTTACTTCCTGCGTTCTCATCTCTGTCACTAGCTGCAGTCTGTTGATTCATTTATGAACATATTTTAATTTATTTACTGTGGAGCTAAAATGAGCCAAAATCCCAAGCATTGAATAGAAAGCTGAAGTGATGACATCAGCGCACAGAAAAAACTACAGTTCCCATTAAAAGAACTACAAATGTGAGTTTGTCCGTATCCATGAAACTTCAACACTTTCTTGTAAAGTTACTGTTCATCTGCGTTGGTCTGTTTGAAGGTGCAGTACGCAGGATTTGATTGTTTTGTGTTTATGAACACAGAGTGAGAGAGAGCAGCGGTGGTCGAGCAAGCTACAGAGTGAATGCAGAGCTGCTGCGGCCTCTCTGCTCTGCTCTGTGTGTGTGTGTGTGTGTGTGTGTGTGTGTGGCTCAGCTCCGCCCTCCCGTCAGCAGACAGACAGACAGACCTGCTGCTCTTTATACATCTACGACACAGACACAGAGAGCAGAGCGGAGCAGAGGAGAGAGACAGAGATGATGATGTAACGTGGTCACTGCGCTGTGATTGGCTGGGGGCTGCTCATCCGCTGCCCAAAAGTTTGATGCCCACAAGCGTCCCGAACACATAAAAATAATAACAAACACAGGCAGAGAGCAGAATCTCTGCAGACTTCTAGTGGGAGGGAGAACTGTTGTATGTTGTCTGTTTGTTTTGTTAGGTTGTTGTAACCTTTAAGGTCCAGGAAGTCCAGTTGGAGCTACAGTTATTTGCTTGTATACAATTGGACGACACGGTGTCTTGCCAGATGATGTCACGTTGAACCCGGTTGGGCTGCGTGTTTCCTCGCAGAGCCGATGGCGGTCTGAACGTCACCTGAGAGCTGCAACTTGATTGTTCAGATATTTATTTAATGAGTCTGTCTTTTATATTTTTAGAGCAGTTAGATCACAGAAACATATTCAGGAACTATTTTCATAATTGATTAATAGTTTTAACATTTATTTATCTGATTTAATGCAGAAACGTGTCGCATGTTTGCAGCAGATAAACCGAGTGTCTAAAACTCTGCAGCACTTTTATTTTCAGATGACACATTTCTGTTGATCCGTCCTCTGTGGCTCTGACAGACTTTATAGATTTGAATTTTCACGCCGTTAAAAGTGCATCAGTCATTTACTCTGTGTGTGTGTGTGTGTGTGTGTGTGTGTGTGTGTGTGTGTGTGATATGAACTGTCAAAGATAACCCTGAGGGGGTTTTGGCAGCACAAGTCGACTGTCAGAACAATGAAACCAGTCAGAGAGAAGCTGTAAAAGGCTTCTGTCTGTTATTGTGATGGAGGAGGAGGAGGAGGAGGAGGAGGAGGAGGAGGAGGAGGAGGAGGAGGAGGAGGAGGAGGAGGAGGAGGAGGAGTCATTATGTCTGCAGAGGCCTTAAATTATGTGAATATGGGGTGTTAGAGGAGCTTTAGATGCGGTTATTACAGGTCCTGATGTAACTGCGTAATGTTTGTTTTCGTCTCTTCAGACTCAGACGAGCTGATTCACAAACATTTTAACAGTCTGTTTGTTAAACTTTACAACGTTCACTCAGCGCAGCAGACGTCTTTCTGATCAGCTCAACAGCAACTGTAATAATGATTATTTACAGTTATTAGTTTCTCTTTTAATCCTTTTATCTATAACGTATCAGAAAACTGTGAAAAATGCTGAAAAGTCTCCAAAGAAATGTACTTTACTGTCTTCAGCTGTAACGATCAGTCGATTTAATTGATTAGTTATCAACTATGATGGCAACTGAAAAATAAAAAAAGTCCAAATTTTCTGGTTTCGGCTTCTTAAATGTGAATATTTTCTGGTTTCTTTTGTCTCTTTGACAGTAAACTGAAGATATTTGAGTTGTGGACAAAACAAAACATTTAATGACGTCATCTTTGGAAAACATTGATCAAGATTTTTCACCGTTTTCTGCAGATTATTATAATTATTATTATTTAAATCAATTAATCTGTGATCATGCGGGTGAATAAATACAGGAATAAATAAATAGTGAAATTAATGAAAACAGAAATAAATGTAAAGATAAAAGAATAAATGAGGAAATAAATTAATACAGAAAATAAGTAATTTGTCAAATAAATAAATTAATTGTATTCATTGATTTTATATTTCTGTGTATATTTATTTATTTTCAAATTAACCTGCACATTTATTTTATAAATTATTTCTTCATTTCTTTATTTATTGTTTCATTTATTTATTTTTGATTTTGGCAGTTTCAGTCCTCCATATCAATCAGCTACTAATCAAACAGTTCAGCTCAAAAACGTGACGTTTTCTTCTTCTGCAGGTCTGTCCTGAGCGCCTGCAGAGCCGCTGACCTCTGACCTCTGACCTCCGACCCGCCCGGCTGGTCTGTGTTGAGTCTGGAGGACGAGACGGCCGCAACGCGTCGGCGTCTGAAAAGGAGGCGAAAGGTCGTCTTCACCTGCAGGAGCTTATCGGCCTGCCGACCGGAATATAAAACAGGAAGACGTACAAAATAAAAGCTTTTTATTTAAAGAAATAAAACGTCAAAATAAAAGCATCCGTCTGGAAACTTTTCTCACTTTCCTGGATTTTCTTGGATTTATAAAAATCTTTTATTCGACTTGTTGGAATTAAAAACACTAGAATCTGAAATTCACTCCTGGAATTTTTCTGTTTTCTTGGACTTAAGTTTTTTTTTTTTTTTTTTTTTTTGAGTTTTCATCATATTTTAGTTTTCGTCGCTCAGCTGGAAGAAAAAAAGAAAATGGCTCCTTCGATACGAGAACGAACGACAGGAAGCTGATCCCTCGACACACGGACACACACACACAGAGAGAGAGAGCGAGAGAGAGGAACTATAATGTCGTGGAAGAGGAACTACTTTGCGTCGGGCAGCGGAGGAAGTGACGTGGCGGCCGGCGGAGTCGGAGGCGGCGGGATGCCGGGAATGTTGACGCCCCGCACCATGACGTCCATCGCTCCCAGTAAAGGGCTGAGCAACGAGCCGGGACAGAACAGCTGCTTCCTGAACAGCGCCCTGCAGGTACACACACACACACACACACTCTGTCTGACCTTTGACCCCTGCTGTGTTGACTGTCACCTTCAGTCATGTGTTGTCAGCAGACGGAGGGAAACGCCGTGTTTGAAGACGGGAAATATCATCCGACTGACTAAATTAAAGCTTCAACTGATGATCATCTTCAGAAGTGATTCATTGTTATTGATTATTGATTGATTAACTGGAAATAAAGGTTTATTATCTAAGCTAAAATATATATATATATTAATACCTTAAATCTGTGAATATTTGCCAGTTTTCCATCTGAATATGGTCACTGGAGATATTGATCGACACTTTATACACTGATCAATCAATCAGACAGAGTCCCAGGAGGATGGAGGACCAGTCACAGTCAGACTGATCATTTATTGATAAGCTGCAACTAACGATTATTGTCAATATTCAATAATCTGTGGATTATTTCCTGAATTAATCGATTAGTTTTGGTTTATATTCACATGTCAGAAGCTTCAATCAGAGAATTTTTTTCTTAAACGACTGACTCAAAACGATCAATTGATCATCAGAGTAGTTGTTGATTCGTTTTAATTGATTGATTGGCTGCTGGTCTCTAAATCAGATTATATGCAGTAAAGCACTTTGCCTGCTTATTAATCCGGCTTTGATTGGTTTATAATCAGATACCTGCCGCAGTAATGATATCCCATCATCCTCGGCGGCTTCAGAACGCCGATTAAACGCTTTAATAAACAACAGCTGATGCAAAAGAGACGTGTGTGTGTGTGTGTGTGTGTAAACGACAACAACGACAACGAGGATGATTCTAGTAGTAAAGTGTGAGCGCTGCTGTAATGTTTGTGTACTGACGGAAAGCTGTTCAACCTGCAGCTCCACCTCACACACACACACACACACACACACACACACACACACGCACACACAACCCGTCTGATGACCTGAGCGCCTGTAATGAGCCTCATGATGATGACGCCTCCCACACTGATCATTACACTCGCCTCATGACTCATCAGCTTTCTGGGAAGGGAAGGAGGAGGAGGGAGGCGGCTGTGTGTGTGTGTCTGTGTGTGTGTGTGTGTGTGAGCGATGAACGCCATGACAGCAGTAATTACTGGTGTCGTTTTTTTGTGTTGTTGTTTTTTTTTTTAAACGGCGTCTGACTCGACTCGTTAACCCTTTTTTAAAAGCTGCTGAAGTGACCAGACTGAAGAGGAAACAGTCATTACACACACACACACACACACACACACACACACACACAGACAGACACACACACACACACACACACACACGCTGCTGTAATCCTTCAAAATATCAGTCCTGGTTGTTTTGGTTAACACCTGTGCGGTTACCGTGGCGACAGCAGGTGATTTACTACAGTGAAGGCTTTGATATGTGAAGCAGACCGACGTGAGAAGCTGCTCTACATCTTATTATTATTATTATTATTATTATTATCTATTGATCTGCTGATCGGTTCCTCGACTTATCAATCAGGTGTTTGATCTGTAAAACGTCATCAAGTTCACTGTCATAAAAGACGAAAGAAAAGCAGAAAAATATTCACATTTTTTTTAGAGAATTTGGATGTTTTTCTTAAACAAATGACCAATCAATTATGACAATTAGTTGGCAACTAATTGATTAATTGACTGCAGAATATATAGTTTTGATCGATCGGTCGATTTTGTCTATAAAATAAATGTTGAGAAACGTGTCCAAAACCCCAAAATACTAGAAGAAGAAGAAGAACTCCGCACACTAATGATTTCACTAATCAAAAATATTGATTATCAGAAGAAAAAGTTGCAGATAAATTTTCTTTTGATCGACTAATCTAATAATCAATTAACTGTTGCAGCTCTGTAACGTTTTCTGAGCTTATTGTTACCAAACTCTTAACTTTTGAGAGTATTTTTATACATTTTCTATCTTAATATGTTTTTATATCGCTGCATCGAGGGTCTGATCACTTCCTGTGTGACGTCATTGAAGTTTAATAACGTCGTTAACAGTGAAGCTCGCAGGAAGCTGCTGTCCTGCACCTCCTCATGACTCCTCTGCTCCTGCCAACAAGGAAGTTTCCCCCCCCCCCCTTCCCCGCGTCTCCTCCGGTATCTTGCCGCTCCGTCGGCTTCGACTCGTCACGGCGGCGTAACGTCAGACGGACAGAAGTGATGGAGAGGATTGCGAGGCTGCCTGCGGGGGGCGGCGGTGGCGGCGGAGCGAGCGGAGGACTCGGCGACGGCTCCGACACAAAGTGAAGAGGAAGAACATCGCCGTAACGAGCAGCTGAGGCCTTCGAGTCCAGCGGCTCACACACCTTCATCCTCCTCTTCCTCCCTGCTGGTCAGAACATCCCAGATTTAAAAGTTGATGTGAAGCTAATATGAAGCTTCAGCGTCCAAATGAGTCAAATCCAGTAGATATCTTTCAACGTTACAGTCTTTTTAGTGGCAAAGTCCCTCTTTTTGTTTCTATACTTCCACCTGCAGCTCAACAGGGAATCACAAAGAGGAGAATTTGATGCTAAAAAGACTGTAAATGTGTCAGATATCCACTTGATATGACTAAACTCAGACTGCTGAAGCTGAACAGAAGCTTCACACACACTTTAAATGTCTATCTGGACACACTGTGGATGAAGGAGATCTGTTAATATCCAGTATATGGCGACACTGGAGGACGTTAATACTTTATAATTACAGACTCAGTCTATTTACTTTCTTCTGACCTCTGACCCTGATGTGCACAACCATCCACTGTGAAAAAAGAAAAGTCATCCTGCCGTTTTGAAGCCTCGAGTGTAGCGATTTGACCGTCGCCATGTTTGATTTTTGGAGCCAGAAGTGATTAAATTGGTCGCCATGGCCGCCACAAGGTGTTTTTTGCGATGGCTCCATTTCTGAAAATGTTCAGGGCCCCAAACTGAACAAGCGTGCCAAGTTTCATGCTTTTATGAAAACATAACAGTGAAGATAATTTTCACACATCACCTAGACTATAGATATGATTAACTCAGACTGCTGAAGCTTCCATTGAAAGCACATTTGAATCTTTTAATATATATAACACAGCGAGGAAAACCTCTGTCACTGCTCATACAGACACCTGACTGCTGGTTTAACACACTGGGAACACTGGGAACACATCTGATCCTCCGTCAGGGTCCAGGTTGTTTAGACTCGCTTGCATCGACTCTGACAGACGATCAAAGTATCGTCCTGAACGCTGGGAGACGACAGATTTGTTGCGACCTGCTGCTGCTGCGTCCTGCAGGAACACGGCGACATATTGGACCCGGCGGGGGGGCGGGGAGGACAGGAAGGAGAAAACAAACACACCCAAAGTGCTGACAGGACAGTACGCTTCAGTTTGACTCACGTCCAGCGAGTTATCTCACTCCAACGTCAGGACGAAGCGTTTCTAAGAAATGATGATGTTTTTATTTATAAAGCAGCAGCATGTTGGAGTTCTTCTTCGTCCTCTTCCTCGTGATTCAGATGATTCGTTACGTCTCGTATTCAGCGCTGGAGTTCTTTCTCTCTCTTTACATTCAAGAGTTCAAATGATTAGTCGATTAATCGGATTATTGAATGCTGACTCGCTTCTTTAATGTCAATATTTCCTGTTTTTTTATGACGGTAAACTGAAGATATTTGTGGACATTTGAGGACATTTAAAACACAGATCAACCAAACAAATAATCAATAAGTCATTAATGGATAATTGATATAATTGTTAGTTGCTGCTCTGCTGTGTTTGACATCAAATCACAGTGAACGTTTGGTGTCATTAAAGAAACTTAGAAACTGATCATGTCGGCTTCCAGAAGCTCAGAATAATCAATATAATAATCAATAATCGCAGCTCTAATGATTTATATTTTCTCGATTATTTTCTGGATTGAATCATTTTGTCTGTAAAATGTTAGAAAAAGGTGAAAAATAATATGTTTTACTGATCAACAGTAAATATATTTGAGGACATTAAAGGACGTTTCAAACATTTTATTGATCAAATAACTAATCAATCATTAATTGATACAGCTGATAGATTTCTGAAACATAACAGGAAGTCAGTTTCTGTCCTTTTTTTTGCTTCTTCTTCTTCTCTCTTTAACTTCAACCTCAATGTCAGAGTTTATTTTCACCTCTTTGAGACTCTGTGACAGGTTCTCTCAGGTCAAAGGTCACTGCCCCCCCCCCCCCCCCAGCAGTGGTGACAAACACATGAATCATCTGTTCATGCAGTGACTCTGCTAAAAGCTGGAAATGAGAGACGAAGGCAGGTTTATTTATAAAACACCTTTCATGAGCAGAACGTCTCCGAGCGCTTCACAATCAGGCAGCAGAGTTAAAAACAGCATCAAATACATAAATAAATAAATAAATAAGTCAATAAGTGAGTCTAAACTGGTCTTTAAGTCTTCAAAGCCTCGTCTGAAGTGAAGTGATGAAAACATTCCTGCGTGTCTGGATTCCAGCCGCTCGGCAGGAGACGAGACCTCTCGCAGTCTCAGAGAGCGGGAGGAGTTATATAAAAGTTTCCCTTTTTCACCTGAACGTCACGTGAACATGGAGCGTGTTCTCGGTGTCACATGACGCCGCTCCGTGTCGCTCCGTGTCGCTCTGTGTGTGTGCAGCTTCCAAAATGTTAATTGTTAGATGTCAGCGGTCGTCCTGAGCTGCTGCTGCTGCTGATGGTTTCCTGATCCTGTTATGAAACCTCTGGCTGCCGTCACAGCTGCTTAAATCCACACGACGCGTTCAGGCTCGCCGCTGACTGTAGGTCACCTGTGTTTCAGCTGCTCTCTGAGTTTAACACACGGTCGAGGTCATTTAAGAACAAACACGCGGGTCAGAGTGAGGTCAGGAAACAAAACACATCCGAACTGTGAGGCTGCAGTTAATCTAACAGTTATTTATTATAATTAAATGTTATTTATCACGTCTGAGAGCCTTTTTAATCTCATAAGAATCATAAAATATTCAACTGTTAATAAGTATACGAAGGAAAAACTGCAAAAACTCACATTTAAGAAGCTGGAACTAAAGAATAATGTGAGTTAAACACACAACATGTAATTTAATTCGCTCAGTGTCTCGATCAAAACAACAACAACAGACGGAGTGTGATGACGGTGTGAAGCAGCAAGGGATGATGGGAGTTGTTGTCTTGGTTGTTAAAGCAGCAGCTTCAGTGGGATAGGATTACTCCAGTGTTGATGGTTCAGGATGTTTTTACCCACAGAGGTCTCCTCCTCTCCAGAACAAACGGACCCGCTGATTACAGGTAAAAACACTGAATAAAGCAGTTTCAGCTATAAAATCAGTGTTTCTCCACCATGTTGGGCGAGCAGAGGACTTCCTGGAGGGGCTGTTAGCCGAGCTGCTGCTAACGTTTGCCCAGTTTATTTCTCTGATAACTTAAGATCCAGACGTCCAATGACTAAAATCCTTCTTGCGGCTAAAAGATCAAGTTAAAAACCAGCTAAATTTATCATGAAAATGTGGCTTCAAACTGAATAAAAGTCCATTTCTAACAGTTTGTGTGGAACAAGCACAACAAAGCCCATGTATTATCTTGTATGTGTGGAAGTTACTCTTTGCTAGACGCCATTGTAGCGGACAAACACGGCGCCGACGCATGCATCTTGTGCACTATACTCTTTGGTAGAGGAGGTATGACGCCATTGACAGGCCACCAAATGAAACGGTCCGTTACTTTGATTAAAATGACAGATTTCTCTGGGTTTGAACATTAATGTAAGAACACAACTCAACAACATATAGAACATAGGTCTAGACCTGAGTGACAACAACCTGACGGTTTCAGGAGAGAAGCTTCTGTCTGGTCTAGTTGATTTAGAGCTTTAACTGTTGAAAAATAACTGAAACATTGAACTGATTAGAAGAGTTTCCCTTAATCGTTGCAGCTTTCATAAATAAACTGAAGCTTCCTCGTCAGTCTGTTTCCATCTGAGTTTTATCCTCACAGCTGCTGTTACACCTCAAACATCGACCCTGAAACCGACGTGTTTATGGTGACGTTTATTCTCTCCGACACATCAAACATCATGTTCCTCCTTCTTGTCACAAACACACCTTCACCTGACAGTCTCCCGCATGTCCTCGGGTCACTAAACTCGCTCTCTGATTGGTCTTTGGCTGCGTGCGCTCTCTCTCTCAGGTCAGTGATTGGCTGACCGGCGGCTCTGCTGATGTAAAAGCAACACATGAAGCTGATAGCGGAGCCGCCGCCGCCGCAGCTCGGAGACGCTCAGATTCACAGAACTTCACTCACATTTGTAGGATTTAAACTCGGACGGTTCCCGGCTTGTTTTTGTGTTTTTACTTCCTCTGCAGAGGTGAGTACGGAAGCCCGGAAAGGCAAGAAACAAAAAAAAATGTCTGGAGATCCAATTTCTAAGTCCTGATGTAAATTATTTTGTCGCTTGTGTTTATGAGTTTAGAACAAGAACAATAAAATAATCTTTCTAAGTTCCATGATTTATTTATTTTTCATCTCTGAAACAGGTTTTTTTGTGTTTGTGTTTTTTTTTCTTCTGTGAAACAGGTGAAAGGAAAAAAAGTTTTTTAGATTTTAGAAATTGGATCTCCAGGATTTTTTTTTTTCTTGTTTGCCTTTCAGGGCTTCCGTAGTTGAGGATTTAAAGCGTTTATATGTGACGTTTTTATCTCGATTTAACCGTTCGTTCGTCTGGTTTTAAACCTCGAACACACAGCTGTGAACAGAAAAGCTGCATTTTAAAGGTTTTCTGTTTTAGTTCGGAGAATTTTCCAGGTTTTTATGAGGTTTTCTTGACTTTACGTCTTTTGTTTTTTGGTAGATTAAAGGTTTGATTATCAGGGATGGACAGTGAGTTTGTACTGAAGGGATGTAAAATGCTCTGGAGCTGAAATGTTTTAAGTCTTTGCTTCATTTTTTCTGCTTGCTTTGTGTTGCTAACCGCCGCTCTCTCCCCGTCTCTCAGGTCTTGTGGCATCTCGATATCTTCCGTCGAAGTTTCCGTCAGCTGACGACTCATAAGTGCATGGAGGACTCGTGCATCTTCTGCGCTCTGAAGGTGAGAATCACATCACGTCTGACGAGTTAAAACGCCGGACCGACTTCCTGTCTCTGACCTCGCTGTGTGTCTCTTTTCCTCTTCAGAGTATCTTCGCTCAGTTTCAGTACAGCAGCGAGAAAGTTTTACCGTCCGACGCTCTCCGCAGCGCGCTCGCCAAAACCTTCCAGGACGAGCAGCGGTTTCAGCTCGGCATCATGGACGACGCCGCGGAGTGCTTCGTAAGATAAACGCGCTGCGACGGAGTTTTGTTTTGTTTTGTTTTGTTTTTTTAAGCTTTTTGATTCATGTGCGTCGTCTGGCGTCTCTGCAGGAAAACATCCTGATGAGGATCCACTTCCACATCGCAGACGAGACCAAAGAAGACATCTGCACGGCGAGACACTGCATCCCCCACCAGAAGTTCGCCATGACGCTCTTTGAACAGGTGAGACGTAAAGCGGAGCGCGCTGAAGCTTCCTGTCTGACTCCTTTAACATGCTGCAGCTTACAAACCAGAGCTGGCACCCGACAGCCAGCGACAACAATAGGAAACCTGGAAACCTTCAAAATAAAAGCATTTAACAGGAAACAGCATTTCTAGTGTATTCTCCATATAAACACTGAATAATTTCCAGGTTTAAATGTAAATACTGTAAATAGTGTTTTATTTTTAACATACAACTTAAACTAAACATTTTCTATTTTCATCACTCAAATAAAAACAAACACACTAATTACAACAAATACTGAGAAAAAAATCCTGTCAGTCACCTTAAAAGCTATTTAGATTAACCAGAGAGGGATTAGTTTCTCTTTGAGGTGTTTTAAAGTCGACCTGAAACAATCAATCAGTTAATTTATTGAACTAGAAAAGAACTTGAATTGATAACAGAATAATCCAGAGGTTTAGAGGTCATTGTACATTTGGGATATAACCTGAACAGTGATTAAATATGTATCTGACACACTGGAATAACATCCGCAGCTACGTTTGTCTCACCTACCTGATCAGCCTGACTTATTGATCTGATCTAAGTGACTCCTGATCCTCCGGGAGAGACGACGTCTCACTCTGTTGGAACTACAGAAACACTCTGGTTGTGCATTTGTGTTACAGAGTGGAGCGTCTTCCCTCACAGATGATCTTTGGTCAATTACAGACAAACAAACAAAGCTGAAAGTGACGCTGCTCTCTGGAGGAGAACGAGGGCAACTCATCGTTTGACGAGCATAAATATCTTCTCTCTAAAATGTATTTGTTTATTTTCCCGCCACATAGCCAGTTTTTGACATTTAGAACCAGAAAAAAACAAAAACAAATGCACTGTGTATTCCTGCAGATCTGATTTATATTAATCAGATCTATTAATTTAACTGTCAATGTAACGTCTTATTTCTAAAAACCTAAAGATGTCTTGGTTTGTTGATCCTTATTTGCTCCAGTATACATCCTGTATTCATCATAAATATCTATTGAAAACACCAACCTATCTAATGACATGTTTACTGTGTGTGTTTGTGTGTCAGTGTGTGTGCAGCAGCTGTGGAGCATCTTCAGACCCTCTGCCCTTCATCCAGATGGTCCACTACATCTCCACCACCTCCCTGTGGTGAGTCTGTCCGTCCTCACACACGATTTATCCAATAATGAAGATGTAGTTTGTGAAATTATTCAAAATTCTACTTAATTTTACACCAGATGAAACTTTTTTTTTGGAAAAGTCTTCAGTGTTGTATGTTTTATTCAAATATACTATATTTACATTTTAAGTGTCTGTAAGATGCATTTCTATCAACCACAGTCTGATCTGTCAGTGTGTTATCGGATCGTAGTGATGAACCTTCAGAGAGTTACGGAGCTTTATAGTTTCAGCTCGTTGTTTATCTGTCCAGCTGCAACTTTTACTGTTCTGGTTCACTCTCAGCGGCTCTCATAGCGTCGTTTAGGTTAACGAACACAGTTAGCTGTAGACTAGCTGGTAGCATTTAGCAGCTGAAGAGCCAGATATTTCCCTCAGGAGTTGGTAGAGAGCAGAAACAGAAGCTAAAAGACAGAGAAGATTGGACAGAAACACGACTCCACATTAATGATATTGTTGCTCCGTAACTGCTGGATGTGAAAATAAAAGCAGCTGTTTGCTAACAAGTTAGCAACAACTATAAGTAGATAATGTGACAGAAGTTGTGTTTATTGACTATTTTACAGCAAAAAAGTGGATAAAAAACATAAATATAAGCAGCTTTAATCTGAATGAAACTATAAAGGACTAAAAATAGAACCCTGAGGAACGCCACAAGTAATTATTGACATTATCAATGTGAGGTTATATATGCTAACAAGTTAGTCTTTAGTTTAGACTTTATAAGCTGATAATGTGACAGAAGTTATGTTTACAAACTCTCTTGCTGCAAAAAAGTGGACAAAAAACATAAATATAAACCAGACTGAATCTGTAAAGGAACAAGAATAGAACCCTGAGGAACGCCACAAGTAATTACTGACATTATTAATGTGAGGTTCATGCTGCTCTCTGACTGCTGGATGAGGAAATAAACAGCTATAGTTCAACAAATCACCTTAAAAGATGATGCGTTGTTTGTCGAGGAGTAAACATCGATTAGTGCAGGATTCAAAGCTGCTTTTTTTCCAACTATGACAACTGTGATCACATGAGAGTCACAAACTAGAGCCATGACAACCATATATATGTCCTCCTCCTCCTCGTCCTCCTCAGTAACCAGGCGGTGAAGATGCTGGAGACGAGAGAGAAGGCGACTCCCGGCATGTTTGGGGAGCTGCTGCGAAACGCCAGCATGGGAGACCTCCGCAGCTGTCCCGTAAGACACTCTGATCACGAACCGAACACAAATACGAAAACGTTGGCTTGAGACAGCTTCTGAAATGTTTCGTGCCGGTGTGAAACTCTTCCTCAGAGTCAGTGCGGCCAGCAGCTCAGGATGGCCCGCGTCCTCCTCAACAGTCCAGAGATCATCACCATCGGGCTGGTTTGGGACTCTGACCACTCAGACCTGGCGGAGGACGTCATACACACTCTGGGAACCTGCCTGCGCCTGGGAGACGTAAGACGATCCATCCCATAATAACCCACGATAAATACTCACCACAGTAATTAGACAGATAGACAACAGTGTCATCGGCGTAGAGTGAGAGAAAATCTGACTGTTGGTGACTGTTCGGCTGCTCCACTGATGACTTCTTCTTCTCCCCTTCATCTTCTTCTCCTCCTTCTTCTTCTTCTCCTCCTTCTTCTTCTTCTTCTTCTTCTTCTTCTTCTTCTTCTCCTTCTCCTTCTTCTTCTCCTCCTCCTTCTTCTTCTCCTCCTTCTTCTTCTCCTTCTCCTTCTTTTCCCCTTCATCTTCTTCTTCTTCTCCTCCCTCTTCTTCTTCTTCTTCTTCTTCTTCTTCTTCTTCTTCTTCTTCTCCTCCTCCTTCTTCTTCTCCTTTTTCTTCTTCTCCTTCTCCTTCTTTTTCTTCTCCTCCCTCTTCTCCTCCTTCTTCTCCCCTTCATCTTCTTCTTCTTCTTCTTCTTCTTCTTCTTCTTCTTCTCCTTCTCCTTCTTCTTCTCCTCCTCCTTCTTCTTCTCCTCCTTCTTCTTCTCCTTCTCCTTCTTTTCCCCTTCATCTTCTTCTTCTTCTCCTCCCTCTTCTTCTTCTTCTTCTTCTTCTTCTTCTTCTTCTTCTTCTTCTCCTCCTCCTTCTTCTTCTCCTTTTTCTTCTTCTCCTTCTCCTTCTTTTTCTTCTCCTCCCTCTTCTCCTCCTTCTTCTCCCCTTCATCTTCTTCTTCTTCTTCTTCTTCTTCTTCTTCTTCTTCTTCTCCTTTTTCTTCTTCTTCTTCTTCTTCATCTTCTTCTTCTTCTTCTTCTTCTTCTTCTTCTTCTTCTTCTCCTCCTCCCCCTGCTTCTCCTCCTCCTCCTGCTCCTCCTCTTCCTCCTCCTCCTCCTCCTCCTGCTCCTCCTCCTCTCTGCAGTTGTTCTACAGGGTGACGGAGGAGAAGGCTCGTCAGTCGGAGCTCTACCTGGTCGGCATGGTGTGTTACTACGGGAAACACTACTCCACCTTCTTCTTCCAGACAAAGATCCGACGGTGGATGTACTTTGATGACGCGCACGTGAAGGAGGTACATTCACGGCTTCACGCAGAGCCGATGGTCGCTGGCCGTATTTAAAGGGACACGTATTTTAGGTACAGAGCTTTTATTTTGAAAAGCAAGAGCCTTACTAAACAAAAGACCTGAGGCTGAAGGCAACGGGACTTGAGGAGTCACAGTTTTATGTTTTGAAACTAATAAACCAATCAGACTAGACCGACCTGCTCGGGTTATAGACGAGAAGAGACGGCATCCGAGCCAGGTGTGATGTCACCTGTTGTAGCTTCTGGTCCAGGGAATAGCACGCTTAGGCTAACGTTAGCTGCTTTAGCTGAATTGGGCAGGTATTTCTAATCAAGTCAGTGTGAGAGCTGCTACTGTAAGTCTTCCAATCTTATTAATTAATCACCAGCACGCTTATTAGAGGGAATGAATTTATCGTTTGAGACCAGAATGACTCGTTATAAACTTCCTGAGAAGTCGATGCTTTCTGAATGGGAGTCAGCTGGAGCGTCTAGCAGCCGTCAGTGACACTTTAAGGTGCTTCAGACTCAAACACGGAGGTCAGTGATTGGTTTAAACGCTGTGCAGACTGAAGAGTGTGATAACTGAAAGAAAACCGACAGTCAACGCGACAGGAGTTTACAAATTAACGGGACAAAACGCCAAACGTTCAGGATGTTGTATGTTTAGTGTAGATGTGTAGTTTAGGAGGAAGTGAGGTCACCAGACATCCGTAGCCCGCTCCGGCGATCGATCACGTTGCATCGTGGGTAATGTAGGCGCCGGGCGCTCTGACAAAGAAAGAATGTGCGGAATAAAAGTGTTTGTGTGTCTCTCTCTTGTGGAAAAAAGAGAGGTGGGGTCGAGGAAAGGAAATGAGCTCACGTTGTAGTTGTAGTGAGATCTGTTTCTCTTCCTGTCCATCCTTACACCTCTCCTCCCTCCTTCCTCTCTCTCTTTCCTGTCGCTCCCTTTTTTTTTTTCCTGCCTCTCCCTCTTCTACTTTATTTACTTTACTTTTTTTTTTCCCCTCTCTCTCTCCTTTCTGTCACTGTTATGTTTTAATAAAGCTGGTGGAATGAGATATTTCATTCCCTCTCTCTCTCTCTCTCTCTCTCTCTCTCTCTCTCTTTCTGTCTCTGCTGGTTGTGAAAACAAGGATATCCCTCTATTGTTTATCAGTCCAGCTGGACAGAACCGAGGGTGTGGTCAGAGCATGCACACACACACACACACACACACACACACACACACACATCCCACCACAGCACAGTCGACACTTTTGCTCACTCTGCAGACTTTCATTCTATCTCTTTCTTTCTGTCTGACACACAGTTTTTCACACACACACACACACATTGCGGTCGCTGTTTTTGGATTTTTTTTTTTGTTTTTTCGGGGGGGGGACGTCCTGTTACATCTGACCAGAGGCTGGAGGTGGAGATGGACGTTTAGAAAATGGAGGAAGGGTTGAAATAACAAGCGGGAGGTTTTTCTATCGCACTCGCAAAAAAACAAAAAAAAGACAAACAGACAGACGGAGAGCAGGAAGAGGACGGTTTTCCTTATCAGGCCTGACGAACTGTTTTACCTGCTGAGCGGCGTTTTTGGAGGTGAACAGGACGTTTCGGCTCCTCGTCAGGACGTCAGCGGCCGGTTCGTGTTGAGCAGACGTCACCATCTTCCTTTTTTTTGTTTGGTCCTGCAGATCGGTCCCAAGTGGAAGGACGTGGTTTCCCGCTGCATCAAGGGCCACTACCAGCCTCTGCTGCTGCTGTACGCCGACCCGCGGGGCACGCCGGTGTCAGCGCAGGACCTGCCCCTCCCGCCGCCGCCGCGCCTCGACCTCCACCACCTCAACAAGGCGTGCTACGACAGCGAAGACTCGGGTAACTACAACACAGCTAGGAGTCGTAGTAGTAGCACAACAGCACACGTTCAGGTAACTAAACCGAGACTCTCGGCAGCACTTGTAGTAGTCGTAGTAGTGAGGGAGGAGGAGGAGGAGAAGGAGAAGGAGGAGGAGGAGGAGGAGGAGGAGGAGAAAGAGGAGGAGGAGGAGGAGGAGGAGAGGTGGCTGTTGTAGCTTTAGCAGTAGTCGTAGCACTTGTAGTGATGTGTTGTGCATTTGTTTGCGAGTTACGCCACCACTGACGCCTCGACTTGTTTACTAACCCCTCCCTCCCCCTCCCCCCCTCCTACCTCCCCCCCTCCTCCCTCCCTCCCCCCTCGGACAGGCCGTGAGCCGTCAATCTCCAGCGACACTCGCACTGATTCGTCGACGGAGAGCTACTCGTACCGACAGCCCTCCCACTCGCACCATGAGTCCCTGGCCAGTCACTACTCCTCCGACTCCCAGGGAACCGTCATCTGCATCGAACACGCCGCCGACAGACCCCTGCACGCCTCGCTCTGCAGCCTGGATACCGTAGGTGGGTACCGCCCTGACGCCACCAACCACCGTCACAGCAGCAGTGGCGCCGTCATGCACCCTTCATTCCCATTGGTTCATCTGCTTCCTCTTTGTTTTAACTGCTGAAGTAAAATAACACACTCTGCCATTCTTCTTCTTCTTCTTCTGTCTTCTGTCTGTCGTCGTCGTTGTGTTGCATGTGCTGAACCATTCGCTGTGAACATCCATCCGCCCGCCGCCGCCGCTGCCGCGCTCCCTCTCGTCGCTAAAGGCCACGTGACGGACGCCGAGCAGCACCAGTCCCTGAGGAGGGGAGGCGGGGCCAGGGATAAGAGGCGGAGCTCTAGCCGCCTCCGCCGATCTAAACCCGACAACGAAGCCTCGTCGGCCGGTTACCACAGCGAGGGTAGGCGGGGGCTCCGGGGGCCAATCACTGTCTGTCATCATCATCATCATCATCATCAGTTATCAACTAACATATAAACCAACGCTGTTTTTGTTTGGATGAGAAGAAACTGATGGAAAATATAAAGTTAATTGAAGAGTTTAGTTAATGTGAGTCTGATATTTAGTAGAAATGGTGATATAAAATATAATTGTGATTAAAATGTTGTTTTTTTCTGTCATATTTCTATTTTTACACATTAAGAGCATATTAGGCACAAATGTGGCTGTTGAGAAGATAATTAAATAATATATATAAATGAAATTGATGGAAAATAAACATGAATATTTTAAACAAACACAACTTTACTCAAACTTAAAATCAAACAACAGCTTTAAACAAAAAAATTAAGACACAAATATATAATATACTCAAGAGTTTAACTAATGTCAGTGATATAAAACATAATTGTGTTTTTTTTCTGTCATATTTCTACAAAGATTCTCCGTCTGGTTTGATTTTTGCTGTTTTTAAGTGGAAAACTGTCAGAAAAGACAGTTTTTACACATTAAGAGCACAAATGTGGCTGTTTAGAAGATAATTAAATAATATATATAAATGAAACACAACTTTAATCAAACTTAAAATCAAACAACAGCTTTAAACAAAAAAATTAATACACAAATATATTTAGAAAATATTTAAAATCCAGCCTGTAAATTGAAGAGTTTAGTGATATAAAACATAATTGTGATTAAAAGTGTTGTTTTTTTCCGTCTTGTTTGACTTTAAAAGTGTCAGAAAAGAATATTTTGGCACAAATGTGACTGTTTACAGAATCAGGTTGTTTATGTTAAAGGCTTATTTTCTGCCTTCGTGCTGTTTGATTGTTTGACGTGGATTCATCCTCTCGCTGTTCCACATCAGTGGAAAGTGTGACGGCGGAGGCAGGATGTGTTTAAGCAGGAACGTTTCATCATGTTACTGCAGTTTGGTTTTTTTTTTTTAATGTGAAGTCTCGTGGATCAGATGTGACGTTAACAGCAGGAAGAGAAACTTTAACTTCATTTAAAACTTATTTTGCCTTCAAGGTTTCTTATTTTACTGTTGAAATATATCATCTGTTCCTTTTAGATTGTTTTAAAATGTCTTTTTATTGATGAGTCCAGACTGTTTCTGTGACTCCAGCTCTGTCCTGAAAACACACACCAGATGTTTAAATTAATAAAAGTTTAAATTTTTAACTTCTAAAAGCAAAAAATGTGAAGTCGTGTTGAGTGTTTAACCTCATTCATTCATTTCTGCTTCTGCTGCTTTAATTTAATCTCACTTTCTCCTCCTCACCGTGTCTCTCTTATCATTTCCTCCTCCTCCTCCTCCTCCTCCTCCTCCTCCTCCTCCTCCTCCTGCTCCTCCTCCTCCTCCCTTCCTCCTCCCCAGGAGAGACGTTAAAGGAGCAGCAGGTTCCTCGTCAGCTCCCCAAACCTTCCTCCTCCTTCTCCTCTTCGACCAGCCGCCTCCGTGACTTCAAGGAAACCATGAGCAACATCATCCACAGCCGAGCCCTCTCCTCCTCCTCCTCCTCCTCCTCTTTACCGGCTGCCGTCCTCTCCTCTGAAATCACCTCCTCCTCCTCCTCCTCTAACAACCACCACCCAGCCGCCACCGCTCCCGCCGCTGCTGCCGCCGCCTCCTCCTCCAGTAAACCCCACGACTGGGAGGCCGACAGCACCAGCAGCGAGTCCAAATCCAGCTCCTCAGGAGGAACGGGGGGGAGGTACCGGCCGGCGTGGAGGCCGCGGAGGGAGGTGCTCAACATCGACAGCATCTTCTCCCGCGAGAGGCGCAGGCAGGCCGGCTACAGCCCGCTGGAAGCCTCGCTGCCCGACGACTGCGCTGCTCCACCCGCGGAGGGAGCGGACGCCTCCTCCTCCTCCTCGGCCCAGGAGGAGGTGACGCCCGTCAGGCAGGGCTCCTCCTGGACTCTCCCCGCCTCCGGCCACCGAGCAGGCGGACTCAGGACGGCAGCGGCGGACCTGCCTCCTCCTCCTCCACCTCCTCCCAGGCTGATCCAGAGGATGGAGAGCGGCTACGAGAGCAGCGAGAGGAACAGCAGCAGCCCCGTCAGCCTGGACCTGAACCTGACCCAGAACCAGACCCAGAACCAGAACCAGAACCAGAACCAGGGAGACAGGTGAGTCCACTGAGTCTTTGAACTCCTGAAAATATAAATTGCATCTATAAGTTCAGCACAGACCTTCATATCTGGACGGATAGGAGAGATAAACGAGTTAAAACGTGTATTTATTGTCATTAATTTGATCACTCTGATTGATCAGCTGATCGTGGTTCTGGATCAGATGGAGCTGTGAACACTTTAACTGCAGAAAGTTCACGATTATGAACCAAGATGTGGCGTTTCCTGCTGATCCTGAACACATCACACATCGGTATAAATGAGCTGAACGTGAGCTCATCAATCAAACTGATTATTCCCTCTTCAGTCCGACTGCCGTTCTTTATCAAAGTGTCGCTGACTGACGGAGTGTTTTTAGGGTTGTTGGTCGAAAGGAATCGTAGATAATCTTCAGCTAATCGATTAGTCGCGTTATTTTCGGCGTTCTCGTTGTTATAATTATAATTATTGAATAAACACTGAGTCAGTAAACGTCACAAGAGTTAATTACTTAATTAGTTAATAACATTTTATTGATCTGATTCACCGGCTTTCTCGCTACCCGGCGCTCCCTCTCTTCATGCTCGACCAAGGTTGCTCTCTCTTCTTCTCTTCTTTTTTTTTAAAGTGAGTCGTGAAGCTGACAGCGACTAACTGAATAACTTTACTTTTAACGCCATCAAACGAACCGTCGTCCCGGTAACCTCTTCATCCTCCATCACGGTGGTTGTGATTGGCCGCCACAGACGAGAGAGGGAGCGCCGGTAGCGAGAAAGCGGATGAATCAGATCATTAGTATCGCCGTAGTGTGTTTAATGTGTTTCAGTGATTACTGAACATTTCTGACTGTCTCTTCCCTCTCTTTAGGGAGTGTGCTGCGAAGAAGCCTTCGTCCTCCTCCTCCTCCTCCTCAGGCCCGTCATGGAGGAACATCAGGTCGAAGAGCAGCGGAGCTCTGTTGCAGGAGCTCAACTCGTCCAGTAGAGGGAGCCTTGGTACGACACGCCTGCCTGTCTGTTTATGCAGAGCTGTCTCTTTATTCTGAGTTAAAGGACTAGTTCCCAGTGTTCCCAGTGTTCCCAGTATTCCCAGTGTTCCCAGTGTGTCTGAAACCAGCAGTCAGGTCTCCATGTGACAGAGACAAATCATCCTGTTTAAAAATATCAAACATATCTGATGCGAGTTGAAAGTTGTCGACCGTCTTTGTCTTTTTATCGAGGACTCGGCTGTAGTTCACAGTGATGACTTGGTTTCTGTGTGTGTGTGTGTGTGTGTGTGTGTCGGACAGCAGCGGCGCCCCCCGCAGGCCGCAGCGAGCTGGACGAGCTGCAGGAGGAGGTGCTGAGGAGAGCGAGGGAGGAGGAGCAGCAGCGGCGGCAGGAGAAGGAGAGAGAGGCGGCGCTCGGCTTCAACCCTCGACCCAGCAAGTACCTGGACCTGGACCAGCTGCAGATCCAGGGTACACACACACACACACACACACACACACACACACACACACACACACACACGGAGTAATGAACCAGTCTCGTTGCTAACTTTGGAGCTAACCTTCACTTTTCCAGCACTTGGAGAAACAACAGACGTGACTTACCGCTAACCTTTTCCTCTGCTCCGCTCGTATCCACCGTCACTTTCTCTGCGTCCAACTCGCTACGCTAACATGCAACGCGATGCTGTATCACTTAACAGGGTTACACTCGTTTCCCAGGCAAAGACACAGACGTTCACTCACGTCCTGAACAGCTGCACAGACTCCCAAACACTAAATATTTCTGAATGATGGATATTTGTTGTTAATTCTGGCATTAAAACATATTTTTTGTCCTGGCAGGTTCTCGTTGATATAATTGTAGGAGAAACACTGATTCAGTAAACGTTCAGTAACCGTTGAGAACACCGAAAACTATTAATCAGATCCAGCTCTCTCAGATGGGAGGGGTTGGACTTCAGAGTTGAGGCCAGAGAAGCACAGCTGATCTCTGACAAACTGCAGTTAATCAATCTGAGTAAAGAATAAATGATGTAGATAAAAATCCATTTATAATCCAATCAGATGTGTTCAGGTTTTAAATGTAAAGTTTAATCATCAATGAACTTTTCTCTAAAATGAGCAGAGGGACTTTGTCGTTGTGTTATTGTGGCTCTTTGCTAGACGCCATTGTAGCGGACAAACACGGCGCCGACGCATGCATCTTGGGCACTATACTCTTTGGTAGAGGAGGTATGACGCCATTGACAGGCCACCAAATGAAACGGTCCGTTACTTTGATTAAAATGACAGATTTCTCTGGGTTTGAACATTAATGTAAGAACACAACTCAACAACATATAGAACATAGGTCTAGACCTGAGTGACAACAACCTGCCGGTTTCAGGAGAGAAGCTTCTGTCTGGTCTAGTTGTTTTAAGCATTTTAATCAGGAATCGTTACAGATTAGAGCTTTATAATAGTAACTTTCTTTCTCAGCTTTTTACAAGGTATAACTGTGATTTAACATTCTGATCCTTGTAAAGCTCGTGGCAGAGCGTCGCAGGGATGTAAATGTTATTTTTATGTTATAGCCTATAAAGTTATTTATAGGTCACAAAGAGATTTTGTTCCTCGCTTTGTTAGAAAGAAGGAAAAAAAAAAACTGGCACAGAAAGTGTGGGAGTCGGCCGTTTATCTGGGAGCACACTGGGAGACACGACATAATGTTTCACCGTCCGTGAGCGCTGAACTAACGCTGCAGTCCCCATAAACCCCCCACATGAACGTGCTGTACACTTCAGGGTCCCCGTATGGAGGGCTGAACATATGGTGGAGGCAGGAGTCCAGCTTCCAGGCCAACGCAGCGGGAAGAAAGAAGCGTTGCACCATTTATAGATTAAAACGCTCACTAAAGGTGCAACGGATCACAAAACGTCAGCAGGAAAAAAAACTTATTCTGTAAAAGCTTCTGTCTCCAACGTTTAAATAAAACATGTATAAAATATTCAGCTGTTAAATTAAAGCGTAACATGAGGCTTCCTGCTTTAAACATGGCGGCGAATGAAACCACAAACGAAACATGAACGAGCCTCCAAACAAACATCCAACGCTAACGTCGGTTAGCAGCCAGATGCTAACTAGCTGCTGAGTGGAAACCAGTTGGATACTGGTTTGGTTCCTGTTAGCGTCTCTGACTTCACTGCAGTTTGTTTATTTCACTTCAATGAGACGTTAAAGTTTGCTGCTCACATGTTTGCTGAACCGTGAGGAGAGGGAGGGGCGATCAATACGGATCAATTATGTTCCGTTACACCACTAATGCGTGTGAGTGTGTGTGTGTGTGTGTGTGTGTGTGTGTGTGTGTGTGGGGTCAGCAGGTGTGTGTGTGTGTGTGTGTGTGTGTTGTGTCGGACAACGAGAATGTTCCTCATTGATCGGCTGAAAGGATCCGACTGACCGACACACAAAAGACAGACTGACCCACGCAGGAAAGGAGTGTGTGTGTGTGTGTGTGTGTGTGTGTGTGTGTGTGTGTGTGTGTGTGTGTCTGTGTGTCTGTGTGTGTTTGTGTGTTTGTGTGTTTGTGTGTCTGTGTGTGTGTGTGTGTGTGTGTGTGTGTGTCTGTGTGTGTGTGTGTGTGTGTTTGTGTGTCTGTGTGTGTGTGTGTGTGTGTGTGTGTCTGTGTGTCTGTGTGTGTGTCTGTGTGTGTGTGTGTGTCTGTGTGTGTGTCTGTGTGTGTGTGTGTGTCTGTGTGTGTGTCTGTGTGTCTGTGTGTGTGTCTGTGTGTGTATGTGTGTGTGTCTGTGTGTGTGTCTGTGTGTGTGTCTGTGTGTGTATGTGTGTCTGTGTGTGTATGTGTGTCTGTGTGTGTGTCTGTGTGTGTGTCTGTGTGTGTGTGTGTGTCTGTGTGTGTGTGTCTGTGTGTGTGTGTCTGTGTGTGTCTGTGTGTGTATGTGTGTCTGTGTGTGTGTGTGTGTGTCTGTGTGTGTGTATGTGTGTCTGTGTGTCTGTGTGTGTATGTGTGTATGTGTGTCTGTGTGTCTGTGTGTCTGTGTGTGTCTGTGTGTGTGTCTGTGTGTGTGTCTGTGTGTGTGTCTGTGTGTGTGTCTGTGTGTGTATGTGTGTCTGTGTGTGTGTGTGTGTCTGTGTGTGTGTCTGTGTGTGTATGTGTGTCTGTGTGTGTATGTGTGTCTGTGTGTGTGTGTGTGTCTGTGTGTGTGTGTGTGTCTGTGTGTGTGTCTGTGTGTGTGTGTCTGTGTGTGTATGTGTGTCTGTGTGTGTGTGTGTGTCTGTGTGTGTGTGTGTGTGTGTGTGTGTGTGTGTCTGTGTGTGTGTGTGTGTCTGTGTGTGTGTCTGTGTGTGTGTGTCTGTGTGTGTGTGTGTGTGTGTGTGTGTTACTCTCCTCTCTTTTCCCTGTAATGTATTTGTATGAAGTTAAATCTATTTATTCACTTGTTGTTTTTATGGAATTATTTGATATAAATACAAACAAAACACTTTATTTTATTACAGTTTGTTGTAAACAAACAAAGTAACATTAAAAAAAACATAATAAATAATAAACAACAAAAAAACAACAAAAACACACCAGGGAGCTAAATGTGGAATAAAATCTATAAATAATATCTGATAAATAAATCTGATCGACACAATAAACCTCCAGATCGATATTAACTGTGTGTGTGTGTGTGTGTGTGTCGCAGGTAAAGGTGACAGTTTCGAGCGGTGCGTGTCGGAGGCGGAGCTCCTGTTGGACCAATCGGTGCGTCTGGAGCAGGCGGGCGAGGTCGCCGCGGCGCTGTCGGCGGTCAACGAAGCAGTCTGTAAGCTCCTCCCACTCCTCCTCACACACACACACACACACACACACACACACACACACACACACACACACACACACAGCTGAATCCAGACGTCCGGATGTGCAGTCGGACTTGTGTCGTTTGTGACGTCGTGGCGTGTTCGCCGTCGTCATGGCGAGCTGTCGGGACATTAAAGGCTCTAAGAGGCGGACCTTCAGTGTTTCCATGGAGACGGAATTACATCACCGATCTCATTTCTCTGAACAGTTTTAACAGTTTTGATTTCAGCAACAGAAAGTTTCTCTTCATATAACAGAATATTATTTTTATTACGACTTTAACCATTAATTATTTATTTATTATTATTATTTACACGTTAAATCACGTTGGATCATTTTCTGAGTGAAGTGACTCTGGAGGATCGTTGTGGTTTGTTGTGGTTTGTTGTGGTTTGTTGTGGATTCGGGTCTCGGCGCTCGCAGACTTCCTGTCACATTCCTGACCTGAGTCTGCAGGTCTGCTGACGTCTGGACGTTTTGGATTCAGCCTCACATTCACTCACACAAACAAACAAACACACTGCCGAATGAGGTCACCGAAGCCCCGCCCACCAACTGTCTGCTCCGTTGCTACCGGCAACCAGAGGCAGCACAGTGGCCTGCTGGTAACTGTTCAACTCTGAGTGTGTGTGTGTGTGTGTGTGTAGACATGTGGGTTATATTTTCACTGTGTCACTGAGGAATGTACACACACACACACACTCACACACACACACTCACACACACACACACACACACACACACTCACACACACACACACGCTCAGACCGCCTCCAGCCTCCGTCGGTGCGTCGTCTCTGCAGCAGGACAGATTTCACCTGACAGCAAACAGACAAAGAAAAGAGAAAGTTCAGTTTAAGAGAAGCGTCAAAGATCAAAGTGGAAGGAAACGAAGATGGCGAGGAGACGCAGAGACGACCAATCAGAACTTTAAAAGACGTTAAAAAAACTTTGCAGGAACTGATTCACTTTGTTTTCCTCTCAAGCTGAACTGCAGATAAAAGGATCGATCTGGTTTATTAACGGCTGCTTTAATTCAACTCTTCATTAATTATATCATTTATCTATGATGTCATCATACCTGACCTCTGAGAGCAGGGTGAAAAAAACACGGTGACATCACCTACAACACGGTGACATCACCTAAAACCACAATGACATCACCTACAACACAGTGACATCACCTAAAACCACAATGACATCACCTACAACATGATGACATCACCTAAAACCACAATGACATCACCTAAAAAACATGGTGACATCACCTACAACACGATGACATCACCTACATCACGATGACATCACCTACAACACAATGACATCACTTACAACATGGTGACATCACCTACAACACGATGACATCACCTACAACACGATGACATCACCTAAAACCACAATGACATCACCTAAAAACATGGTGACATCACTTACAACATGGTGACATCACCTACAACACAATGACATCACCTACAACACGATGACATCACCTACAACACAATGACATCACTTACAACATGGTGACATCACCTACAACACGATGACATCCACTTACAACATGGTGACATCACCTACAACACAATGACATCACCTACAACACAATGACATCACTAACAACACGACGTTCATCCAGATTATTTAAACCAGGCGTTTCCCAACTGTCGGGCCGTGGACCAGAAACAGGCCACACATCATAACTTTCTGGGCCTCTTCAGGTGCAGTCAGCTGTTGAGTCCAGTGATTAATGATTAATGATTAATTAGGAATCATTAATTAGACCTGATTGATCCTTTAATGTGACAGTTTGGTTTGAGTGATTTAATGTTTTTGGTTCTAATTTAGTTTATTTAACGTTCTGTCTGAATATGATTTCATCATTTCACCATCAAGATCCAAACCTGAGTAATTTAATACCAGTCATCTCCCATCTCTCACACACACACACACACAGACACACACACACACACACACACACACTCATCACCGTCATGTCTGATGTTTACGTTTCTGTATATTTGCTTTTTTTAAGGTTTTTTGCATGATCTCATCATAACGAGTCATTTTCTGCATCTTTTCTTTTCTTTTCCTTTTTTTCCCTTCTTGTTTCTTCGTTTTTGTTCTTTCTGTCGTGTATTTTCTGTCGCCGCGCGGCCCTTCGCTGCAGCTAAACTGCGGCCGGCGGCGGCTGAGGGCGGAGCCGGTAGTCACAGCCGGCTGCAGCGCTGCAT
>CM055852.1:29342777-29445277 GCA_029490765.1 Euthynnus affinis
TCTCTCTCTCTCTCTCTCTCTCTCTCCTGAAAATGAAGATTAATGTGGAGACGTAACATTCAGACCAAAGATAGGTTCTCTGGAAGATGCTTCACTCTGTGTCTAGTTTCTGGTTTTGTTTTCAGTGGAAAAGACGAGAAATGCTTCTGTTACTACTGTTTGTACTGATGTGTGTGTGTGTGTGTGTGTGTGTGTGTGTGTGTGTGTGTGTGACTAGTAGCTAGTAGTAGTAGTAACACAGATGTTTGCTTTACTAATTAACTAGTAGAATACATTTTGTTCAACATGTAAAGACTTTGTCGGTTGTTGGAAGTTTTTCGTACATGTTTCCTTTAACTAGTTGAGTTTTTTTGCCGCATTCGTAGCGTCTGCGTGCGACTAGTAAGACTTTTCTTCAACGTGTCGGGCTTTTTGTCGAACTGAGTCGACGTCCAGTAACGACACGCTGACGTCTTTCCTCTCCTCCGCAGCCGTCGGGTGAGGACGAGAGCTACAGCGCAGAAAACCTTCGCCGCATCGCCCGCAGTCTGAGCGGAACCGTCATCGGGTCTCGAGCCCAGAACTTCGGCGGTCCCTCCAACAGCTGTGTAAGTCACACCACACACACACACACACACACACACACACACACACACAGACACACACACATTACAGCTGCAGGAGTCTGTTTATAATAATAATAATAATAAACAAAACTAAATGTTTCTGATGATTTAATATATTTACTTTTCTTTTTTTGAGTTAGTGAATCTCTGTAAACCTGCTCTGATTGATTTATTATAACTTTATAGTTTTATTATAGATATAATTTTAAGATTTTAAGGGAAAAAAAGTCGAAATGAAACATCAGAAACGTTCTGCTGCCATCTTGTGTTCATCTGGTGGAACTGCAAGGCTGGTTCAGTTTCTGCTCTTCTTATAATGTTTAGTTACAATAAAAAGGTTTATTTAGTTATTTTATTATATTTCAGATGATTCAGGAACAGTCTGTGAACACCAGGAAGAATCCACAGTTTTATTTTATGTCTCATATCGTTCACATTTATATTTTAAACGTTTCTTTTTGTGATATTTTAACAAACATGCGTCTGTTTATTAATGATTTAGTGTCTAAAACTAATTCTTTAAAGTTGCACTGAAGCGTCATTTTAGGCTCCAGCTGCTGCGACCTTTGACCTTTTTATCTGAAGCTCTTTACTGTGAGGAGAAGAAAAAAACAGCTGACTGCAGGGCAACCAATCAGGAGCCAGCAACACACACACACACACACAACCTTACTGTAACTATTAGTCGTTTATTGCAGATTAATTAACTAATTAACTAATCAATCACTGAATTGTTTCAGTTCTTTAATCAAATGAAGAGAAAACCAGAAATCAGCAGCTTGTTTATTAAAATTATTGATCAGTTTGAATAAACTTTGATTTATTTTAATGTTTTTATTTTCTGTGAGAATAAAAATCACTTTTATGAATAAAATGTTTAAAACAGTAAAATTCACTTTTTAAATAATAAAACTTTATTAAATCGCAGCAGGATTCTTTCAGGAAGTCGCCGCTCTTCTTCTTCTTCTGTGGTGCCGCTGGCGTTCGGCCTGTTCAGCCCGCAGGAAACGCCTCGGGGGGGGGGCGGCGCGTTAAATATTGATCAGTGATTTAGTTCCTCCATTAAGCCGTTAAACCTCAGCGTGAAGCCGATGAGCCGAGCTGGATGCCTCCTCTTCTTCTTCTGTGGTGTCTGAAACGGCTCATAAAGAATTCAAACTGTTTCTGACACGAAGACGAAGCTCAAATATTAAAGAAGGACGTGAATGTTTACAGTTTAGGAGGCGTTTGTTCAGATACTCACTGTGTTCTGATGTCAGATTTTCAGTTTAATCGTTAAAAACTGAACTTTTCGTTTCATTTGTGGGATTTTTGTGACTCATTTTCCTCCGTTTTGTTGACATGTTTTAATTTTTTTTACTTTCTTCTTCATTTGTTCTTTTCTTCGCTGTCTCTTCTTCTCTTCCTCCTTTTCATGTCCTCCTTCCTCCCTGAAGGACTCCTCCGTCTCCAGGCCTCCCCTCAGACACTCCGACCTCCGCTCCTCCTTCTCCACCCTCCCCCGTCGCCCCAGCACCTCCTCCCTGCACCTCCCCACTGCCTCCTCCTCCTCCTCCTTCACCACAGATCACTCCCACCTCCTCCACCTCCACCACCACCTCCAACCCCGTCACCACGGCCCCTCAGCTCCTGCACCTCCTCCACAGCACCCTCCCCTGCAGACATCACGGCCCCCCAGCTCGGGCCCCTCCTCCTCCTCCTGGGGACACTCAGGTAACATGCTGGCCCTTCACCTCCACCATCACCTCCTCCACCACCTCCACCCAAAGCACAAAAACCACCGAAGACGACAAGAAACAACTTTTATATAAACAGGATTAAAATTAATCTACACAGATTGAATCTAGTTCAACAGTTAAAATGTTTAAAAACAACTAGACCAGACAGAAGCTTCTCTCCTGAAACCGTCAGGTTGTTGTCACTCAGGTCTAGACCTATGTTCTATATGTTGTTGAGTTGTGTTCTTACATTAATGTTCAAACCCAGAGAAATCTGTCATTTTAATCAAAGTAACGGACCGTTACGTTAGCAGCAGCTCGGCTAACAGCCCCTCCAGGAAACAAACAGCTGCAGAAATATTGATATTTTTAGGTGAAACGGCTCTAAGTAGTATTTTTTTAACAATTTTAATCTGCGTGTACGTTTGATTTTGGAGAAGAGGAGACTTGTGCAGATAATTCAGCTCCCGGGATCTTAAGTTATCAGAGAAATAAACCGAACAAGTGCTGTGCTTCTCTGGCCTCAGCTCTGAAGTCCAACCCCTCCCATCTGAGAGAGCTGGATCTGATTTATAGTTTTTGGTTTTCAAACCCAGAGAAATCTGTCATTTTAATCAAAGTAACGGACCGTTTCATTTGGTGGCCTGTCAATGGCGTCATACCTCCTCTACCAAAGAGTATAGTGCACAAGATGCATGCGTCGGCGCCGTGTTTGTCCGCTACAATGGCGTCTAGCAAAGAGTAACTTACACACATACAAGATAATACATGGGCTTTGTTGTGCTTGTTCCACACAAACTGTTAGAAATGGACTTTTATTCAGTTTGAAGCCACATTTTCATGATAAATTTAGCTGGTTTTTAACTTGATCTTTTAGCCGCAAGAAGGATTTTAGTCATTGGACGTCTGGATCTTAAGTTATCAGAGAAATAAACTGGGCAAACGTTAGCAGCAGCTCGGCTAACAGCCCCTCCAGGAAGTCCGCTGCTCGCCCAACATGGTGGAGAAACACTGATTTTTTAGATGAAACTGCTTTATTCAGTGAATTGAAGAAGGACGTTGCACTTCAACAATTCTCGGTGGAGAGCTAAACCCAAAATCCAGCAGACTTGTTCCAAAAATGTAGAAAAAAAGGGTAGCACATCTCAATTTTCCAGTCAAGGAGGACAAAATATGAGCATTTCACTTGTTTATTTGGCTCACATCACATTAGAAAAACGCTTCCACGTTTGGGCACAGAGCCTTTTTTCAGAGTGTTTTAAGTTTAAAGGTTCAGTTCACTCATATATACAAGGGAGGAGTTAGTACTCAGCTGGGGGTTGGACCCAACCATTTGGGAACCAATCAGCCTTCTCATCCCATGGTTCTAGACACAGGGACCAATCTCAAGTCTACAATGAAATCTGCTTTAATTAGTATTTGAATGATTTTAATCAGCGGGTCCGTTTGTTCTGGAGAGGAGGAGACCTCTGTGGGTAAAAACATCCTGAACCATCAACACTGGAGTAATCCTATCCCACTGAAGCTGCTGCTTTAACAACCAAGACAACAACTCCCATCATCCCTTGCTGCTTCACACCGTGCCTCCACAGTTTAATAAGAGTTTAATCAGTTTCTGTTCCTCAAATATTTTTATCCAAAGTTTCAAAACTTCAGGAATCAGATTTAAAGTCCGATGATTGTTGAACATTTGTTTGTCTTATTGAGGGAACGTTTACTTCCTGTTTGTTTCTCTCCATGTTTGCTCTTCTTCTTTGTGTTCTAACGGTTCTCCTCCTCCTCCTCCTCCTCCTCCTCCTCCTCCTCCTCCTCCTCCTCCTCAGGTGTCCAGCAGCAGTTTCTGGTTGTGTCTGACAGGCATCCGGGTGTCACAGGAAGTGAAGGCCTCCACAGCGTCGCGATGAATTACGCCACTCTTCCTCGGGCTCCTCGCAGAGCTCCGCATCCTTCCTCCTCCTCCTCCTTCTCCTCCACCACCTCCACCCTCCCCAGACCCAGAGCCGGCTCCTCCCCCGCCCCGCCGCCGCCACCGGCTCCACAGAGTCTCTACGCCACACTGACACGCCGCCCCGCCGCCGCCGCTAACAGTCACTACCGGCAACCGTCACTGCCCAGTAAAGTGAACGGCGCCGCCCACCTGCCGCCGCCCCGCCACCCTGCCCCCCCCCTCAGGGTGCCGGGGGAAAGCCCCGCCCAGCCGCTCCGCCTGGACGTGCCGCCGGAGAGCGACTGGCGGCGTGACGCAGACTACAGGACTGTCAGCTCCACCTGGGACCTCCGCCCCGCCCGCCACCACCACCACAGCCTCCAGAGGACCGACGCCGCCCTCGCCCGCCAGCGCAGGTCGCCACAGCTCTGCTCGCTCTGCCAGCAGCTTCCTGCGCAGCCGTCACGCCCCTACTGCCCATCCTGCGGCGCCTACGTGGCTCGGTTCCGCCCCGCCAGCTGATCAGACCGCAGGCCTCTGACCCCTCTGACCCCTCTGACCCCTCTCTGACCCCTCTCTGACCCCTCTGACCCCCCTCTGACCCCTCTGACCCCTCTGACCTCCCGACAGAAGAGTCTGAACCCGCAGATCAGATCTTCAGTGAAGATCGAGTCAGTTTCTTCTTCTTCTATTTAAAACGTGCCAACACGCTGCATCTCTGCTCTCTGATTGGCTGTCCTGGTCTGCAGCGTCATCGGCTTCCTGCTCGCCTGGTTTCCACTTCCTGTCCGGAGCCGCCGCCGCCGCCGCCACCTGGTCCTCTCACACACACACACACACACACACACACACACACAGTCTGCTGGATTGAAGCAACTTCACAGACAGGAAGCAGATGATCAATGGACAGAAGAGCAGCAGATTGATCAGATCGATCAGATTGATCAGGTCGATCAGGTCGATCAGTCGCTGCTGCAGCTCTGATCTGCTTCACATCAACAGTCAAACATCAAACTCCAGTTCTTCTTCTTCTTCTTCTTCTTTCCCTCCAAACATCAGCTGATTAACGACGAAAAACTGAAACTTTAAATCGAATCTTTTAAACAATAAAAATAATTTCAAACGTTAAATATTAAAATCTGATCTGATGTTTCTGTTTTAAACTTTCATGAAGCTCAAAATTTACAAAACGTTTTCTGTCGTTTGTAGTTTAAAAACAAACAAACAAACAAACAAACGAAGCGCTGATAACTTCCTGTTTCTGAAAGGTCAAAAGGTCAAATGACGTCACTGAGTTCTTGTTTATTTTCTGTAAAATAAACTTAAAAAAAAACAGACGAACAAATGAAGCTTCAGAAGATTTAAACTAATCAATCAGTAAAATCTATTGATCACTTTCTCTGATTGATCATGTTTCATATTTTCACGTTTTTATTTTTAATATTTGTGATCAAGGATGAGAGTTTATTCTCATTGATTAACTAATCAATCAATCAATCAATCAGTGAACTGATCAGTGACTCTGAAGAAGCTGAAACGACGATCGATCGCTGCAGAATCAGCTTCTGATCGATCGATCGATTCTTTCAGCCTCCAGGGCGGGAAAAAGGAGAAGAACTGCCGCTGAGGTGATTATTGATGCGAGTATTGATCAGGACGAGCTGCTGAGATGTTTTGATGCGAGTATTGATCAGGACGAGCTGCTGAGATGTTTTGATGTGAGTATTGATCAGGACGGACTCATGAATCTGACTCTTATTTATTTTTGTAGCTCGTCAGACTGCGTTGTGCTTTTTAGACGATAACGAATCTATTCTAACCCGAGTAACGATCAATAACCATCCTCTCCGCTCTCCAGCTGATCTGATCGCAGTTTTCTAAACTTTAGTTTGTTTGTTTTTTCTTCTAATCAGCTGATTTTCTGTCGTTTTTTTTTTTTTTAGATTCTAGATTCAGAAGCTTTGTTTTCCAGAGTTGCAGCTAATATTTAGCATGACGTTTCCAGATGACGTTTCCAGATGTTTCCAGATGTGTTCTAGCCTTGAGAGAGTTTATTATTATTATTATTATTATTATTATAATAACGATGATTCTATATGCAGATGTTTTCATTTAGTTGCACTTCACAAGTGTTGAAGGTTTGTTTTGTTTTTGTTTTTGTTTTTTTTTCGTACCGGACGACTTTTAGTTTTGCTTTTCTGATGATGAAGGAACACTGGAGATGAAACATGAAGGTGTTTTAATAACTTTATTGATCGACTGACTGTCTTTACTGCCAAGAATCCTTTCTGCCCCGCCCGCCTGGCGCTCCCAGGCGAGCTCGAACGAACGAACCCGAGTCTGGTCTGAAATCAACAACAAACAAACAAACAAACAAACAAACAGAATATAATTAATTCTATTAATCAGTTTAAATCTGTGAGTTCAGACCAAACCTGCGTTCGTTAATATTAACGATGCAACAAATGAAGAAAAAAAAGTTATTTTTTCAACGTGTTCAAACTTATTTTTTTGGCTTTTTTGCGTTTTTTTTTTTTTGTTTGTTTTTTTCTGCCAGATTTTATTTTGGGTTTGTTTTTTTTTGGTAAATATATTTTCTGCTTATTTTTCTACACTGTAGACTTTAACAGATGATCAGATGATTAAAATGTTTAAAGAAAAAAAAAAACATGTTTGTGTTTTTATTTGGTAGAAAACAGTTCCTTTATTTAAATATATATATTTATATATAGAAGCAAACAACAATAAACAAATATTTTCCTCCTTTTTTAAAAAAATGAGTAAAAGTTTCTCAGACAAGTTTTAAAAAGCACAAAGTATTTAACAACAGTATTAACATTAAGTGTTTGTAGCTCTGTCGGTACTTTGCATAGATAGTTTTACAGATGACCTCTGACCTCTACACACACACACACACACACACACACACACACACACACACACACACACATCAGCTTTCCTCACAACATGTTCTTAAAGTCCAACTGAGATTAAACTTTATCTGCTGCTTTAAAAAAATCACTTCCTGAAACTAAAACACGGCGCCATCATCCGTCCACGGAGCCGCAGTCTTTCTCCTCCTCACCTCCTCTCTCCTCACCTCCTCTCCTCACCTCCTCTCCTCCTCCCACCTGAGAGGCGAGGAGGCAGCAGGTGTTTAACAAAGAAGAAAGAGCGACGTCATTTTAAACAGGAAGTGCAGCACGACTGCCTCTGATGTCTGTCAGTGTTTATATTTAACACACACACACATTATATATTTATATATTTATGTATTTATCTGTGTAGCGTTTATATATTTGATGGTTTGTATATGTGTCGCTCCTCCAGATTGATTTCTGGGTCTCAGCAGGAGGAGACGAGGAGGTGAGGAGGTGCAGAATAGAGGAGTAAGAGGAGCCAATCAGATCAGTTTTTGGCCACACTGAGTCTAGTTATTGATAAACATGATGAACAGTTTGTTTCCATGTGACTCTACTTTCATTTAAGATGAAGATTTGACTGTTAAATACATTTAAAAACTGTTTTAAGGTAAAAAAAGTTCAGAAAAATGAATCCAGACTTTTCTTTTCTAGCCAATCGATCATCGATTTAATTGATAAACCTTTTATAAAACAGTTATTGATTTGTTAAATGTGTTTAATGTGATACTTTAGCTGATAAAACGTTTATACTTTCACTTAAATGCAGTTTTTGTTTGTTGTAAACGAACCTGCAGACGTTTCCGGTTTAAAGATGGAGGACGAACCTGGTTTCAGTTGGACTTTAAAACAAGCGGACGTTAGTTTGAACTCGTAACCGGATGAAACCGGTTCGCAGCAGCTGATCAGTTTCCTGCAGCTTTTTGTCCCTTCGTCAGCTGATCGGCTGTCCGTCAGCTGATTGGCTGACGGCGCCCTCAGGTGGCGCGGTGCAGCAGCAGCCCGGCGAACACATTGTCCTCTGACTCCGCCCACTCCCCTCCCCCCAGCTGCAGCCTCAGCTCCTCCCCCTCCTTCAGCGGCAGGAGGCTGACGGCGGTGACGGGCCCCGCCTCCGTCGCCCGCCGCCGCCGCATCAGAGACACCAGAGCCCCGCCCCTCCTGGTCAGGCTGACGTGGGCGGGGCCAGACCTCAGGTCCAAGGTGAGGACGAACAGGTAGATCCCGTCCGCCGGAGCGGTGAAGGCGGCGGCGGCGGCGTCGAACTGGCCGCGGTTCAGAAGCGCTTCGAAGGAGACGTCGCCGCCGTGGGAGAGGTGGCGAGGAGAGCCGGCGATGAACAGCAGAGAGGCGTCTGATAGGCCGGACAGGACGGGAACACCTGGAGACGTACGGGAAGAAACATCAACATTTAGCAGCCAGATGTTGAAGAGTGACGCTCTGGAAGCTGGTTAGCCTAGCCTAGCCTAGCCTAGCCTAGCTTAGCTTAGCTTAGCATTAAGACTGGAAACAGGTGGAAGCAGCTAGCCTGTCTCCGTCTAAAAGGCAACAAAATCCACCTGGCAGCATCTCCAAAACATCTTAAAATCATTTCTTACATCAATAAAACTTTAACGGCGGCCATGATGGAGAAAAATGTTACGATCTCTACTAGCTTAGCGTTCAGACAGAGCGGCTAACAATCCTCTCATCTAACTAAGAAAACAGTTTGTAACTTTTCCTTCAGCATTCAACAGTTTCTAGAAGTTTAAATTCAGGAGTTCAGAGTTCAGAGCCGTCGTACAAACAGACGTCACGACTTCATCTGAATAAATTTAGAGTTTAAAAGTGAAATAAACTAAATATATTTATTGTGTTCGTCGTCCCAGTGTTTCCCTGTTGAGCTGCAGGTGGAAGTATAGAAACAAAAAGAGGAACTTTGACACTAAAAAGACTGAAACGATGAAAGATATCTACTTCATATTAGCTTCACATAAACATCATGAAACTCCCACCTGTTGCGTCCCTCCTGCTGCGGTGGTTTCCTCTTCCCGCCTCCTCCCTCGCTCCTCTTTTCTTCTTCTCTTTGTTCTTCACCAGCTGCCACAGCTTATCGAGCTCCAGCGTGGCGTCCGATCCGGCCAGCACGTCGGCGTTCGTGAAGACGTTCTTGAACACCCTCAGGTGCTCCTCCAGGCCTCTCTTCAGCCACGTCACCTCCGCCTGCAGTTTGGCCTCCACGCCGCTGTTGTTGCAGGGTTTCTCCTCCAGCTGGAGAACCTTCTGCTCCAGCTCCTCCACGGCTCTCTGAAGTTTCCACAGATCGCTGCCGTCTCCTGCGGGGGGCGGGAACCTCCGAGGGTGGTGGAGCACCTGGCGCTCTCTGGCCGGGGCTCCATCGCTGGGGCTGCGGCTCCTCATGGTGTCGGGGAACCAGGAGGAGGGCTGGTCTGCAGACGGCACCTCCTGTCTGCCTCCTGGGAACAGAAGGAGCGAGTCAGAAGCCATGAAATCAAACCTGAGAGCTGCAACAGTTCATTAAACGTGTGTGAACATCTGTTGGTACCTGGCTCGTCGCCCTGCGTCTTGTTGCGTCCCCTCAGCTGCTCCTGCAGGAGCCTCAGCTGCTCCTTCAGGGCCGGGATGGAGTGGGCCTCCTGCTCTTCGACGGTCCACTCCAGGAACTCCAGCACCTCCTCCCCCAGCAGCAGCTCCAGCACGTCGCTGTGTCGGATGCCGTCTTTCAGCAGAGACGCGAAGGAGCCTTTCAGGATTTTCATCTCGTGCTGCAGCTCGCCGTCCGCCTTCTTCAGATCGGCGACCTCGGCCTCAGCGACCGACACCGACCTGCTCAGCCGGGTCAGGCGGTCCTCCAGAGTCCTGGTCCTGCTCTGCTCGGAGGCCAGAGACTCCTTCACCTGCAGCGTGATGTAAAGATGTACTTTCAGCCACCGGAGTTCAACATTTAACACGTTGAAACGTTTTCTGTAAAATAACCGCAGCTGTCAGATAAATGTAGTGAGTATAAAGTGCTTTACATGAAGAAACCAAGATAAAAATATAAAATCCACTAAAAGTAAAGACAACTGATCAAACACCTGATAACAGAATCATTTCATTCAACAGAACAGAGAAAACATGTATGGAAGCTCACAGTGGCCAAATTCCACCACTGTGGAAAAAAAGATCCTGTAAGTCATTATAATGAGAAAATATCCCATAATAATGACTTACTATCCCATAATAATGACTTACTATCCCATAATAATGACTTACTATCTCATAATAATGACTTACTATCCCATAATAATGACTCAGTATCCCATAATAATGACTTACTATCTCATAATAATGACTTAGTATCTCATAATAATGACTTAGTATCTCATAATAATGACTTAGTATCTCATAATAATGACTTAGTATCTCATAATAATGACTTACTATCTCATAATAATGACTTACTATCTCATAATAATGACTTAGTATCCCATAATAATGACTTATTATCCCATAATAATGACTTATTATCCCATAATAATGACTTACTATCCCATAATAATGACTTACTATCCCATAATAATGACTTACTATCTCATAATAATGACTTACTATCCCATAATAATGACTCAGTATCCCATAATAATGACTTACTATCTCATAATAATGACTTAGTATCTCATAATAATGACTTAGTATCTCATAATAATGACTTACTATCTCATAATAATGACTTACTATCCCATAATAATGACTTACTATCTCATAATAATGACTTACTATCCCATAATAATGACTTATTATCCCATAATAATGACTTACTATCCCATAATAATGACTTATTATCCCATAATAATGACTTACTATCCCATAATAATGACTTACTATCTCATAATAATGACTTACTATCCCATAATAATGACTTATTATCCCATAATAATGACTTACTATCCCATAATAATGACTTATTATCCCATAATAATGACTTACTATCCCATAATAATGACTTATTATCCCATAATAATGACTTACTATCCCATAATAATGACTTACTATCCCATAATAATGACTTATTATCCCATAATAATGACTTACTATCCCATAATAATGACTCAGTATCCCATAATAATGACTCAGTATCCCATAATAATGACTCAGTATCCCATAATAATGACTTACTATCCCATAATAATGACTTACTATCTCATAATAATGACTTACTATCCCATAATAATGACTTAGTATCCCATAATAATGACTTACTATCCCATAATAATGACTTAGTATCTCATAATAATGACTTACTATCCCATAATAATGACTTATTATCCCATAATAATGACTTAGTATCTCATAATAATGACTTACTATCCCATAATAATGACTTACTATCTCATAATAATGACTTAGTATCCCATAATAATGACTTATTATCCCATAATAATGACTTAGTATCCCATAATAATGACTTACTATCCCATAATAATGACTTAGTATCTCATAATAATGACTTACTATCCCATAATAATGACTTACTATCTCATAATAATTACTTAGTATCTCATAATAATGACTTACTATCCCATAATAATGACTTAGTATCTCATAATAATTACTTAGTATCCCATAATGACTCACTATCCCATAATAATTACTTAGTATCCCATAATGACTCACTATCCCATAATAATGACTTACTATCCCATAATAATGATAATAATAGATACCAAGTCATTACTTTGAGATATTTTCTCTATTTGATTCTTCGTACCTGTTGGAGGCCACGTTGCAGCGCCTCCACCGCCGGCTCCCAGTCGCTGGCCCCGCCCCACTGCCCGGCGCCTCCCCGGTCGTTTTCGTCCAGCGTTAGTCTGTTCTCATTGGCCAGCTCCGTCACGTTGGCCACGCCCTGCTCCAGCCGGGTCATGGCGGTCTTCAGCGCGGTGCAGTTGCAGTCGGTGGAGGAGTTGTGCTGGTAGTGGCTGGTGTACAGGTAGTCCACGTCCACGTCCAGCTCCTGCAGCCGCTGGCCCTGCTGGCTCAGGTTCCCCACCAGCTCCTCCACCCGATTCAGCACCACCACCTTGGCCTCCTCCACCTCCAGCCCCGTCTCCATGAACTGCATCTGGCTGTTGCGACCCGTCTGCTTGATCTCCTCTCGCAGCTCCTCCATGTCCTTCCTGAGCTGCTGGACGCTGCCCGAGGTCACGTCCATGTCCTCCATCAGACCGCCAACCTGCACGACAGCAGCCGCCATCACATCTCCACACCCCTCCTCCCTCTGATCACATGTTCTTTTCTCCAACTTCATTTAGTCTCTTTTTTTGGAGCATCCAAAGAAAGAAAGAAAGAAAGAAAGAAAAGTAGAAGAAGAAGAAGAAATAAAGTAGAAGAAGAAGAGGAAGAAGAAAGTAGTAGAAGAAGAAATAAAGTAGAAGAAATAAAGTAATAGAAGAAGAAGAAGAAGAGGAAGAAGAAAGTAGTAGAAGAAGAAATAAAGTAGAAGAAATAAAGTAGTAGAAGAAGAAGAAATAAAGTAGTAGAAGAAGAAGAAGAAATAAAGTAGTAGAAGAAGAAGAAGAAGAGGAAGAAGAAATAAAGTAGAAGAAGAAATAAAGTAGTAGAAGAAGAAGAAATAAAGTAGTAGAAGAAGAAGAAGAAATAAAGTAGTAGAAGAAGAAGAAGAAGAGGAAGAAGAAAGTAGTAGAAGAAGAAATAAAGTAGAAGAAGAAATAAAGTAGTAGAAGAAGAAGAAGAAGAAGAAGAAATAAAGTAGTAGAAGAAGAAGAAGAAATAAAGTAGAAGAAGAAGAAGAAGAAGAAATAAAGTAGAAGAAGAAGAAGAAATAAAGTAGTAGAAGAAGAAGAAGAAATAAAGTAGTAGAAGAAGAAGAGGAAGAAGAAAGTAGTAGAAGAAGAAGAAGAAATAAAGTAGAAGAAGAAAAGAAGAAATAAAGTAGTAGAAGAAGAAGAAGAAGAAATAAAGTAGAAGAAGAAGAAGAAGAAGAAATAAAGTAGTAGTAGAAGAAGAAGTCTAGTCTCTATTCTATTTTTGATTCTGTAGTGATTTTACATATTTTCACCTTTAATTGTGTTTGTTTTTTTTTAATTATCAGATTTATAAAAGTCAATAAAGGTTTTATCGAGTTAAATTGCACATTTGTAACCAATAAATCTGTTTGTATCTAAAACACCAGTTTTGTATTAAACAATCATTTAATAAACAGAGTGTGTATTAATCAATAAATGAGATAAGAGACAGAGAGGATGCTGGGTAACGCCCACCTTCACCGTGTTGTTGACCACCATGTTGTCCAGCCGCTCGATGGCGTCCCACAGCGAGTCCGAGGGGCGGGGCAGCCGGTCCTCCAGCCGGTCCTCCAGCCGGTCCTCAGGGTCCTGGTCCAGCTTCAGCTCTGACAGCGTGGCGTTCATGGCCTGCAGGCTGACCTGCGATCAGACACACGAGCTCAACGCCTGAGACGGCTTCTACTTTACAAATCAATCAATCGATCGATCAATAAAAGACACGAATAACACAAAATGTTCTTTAAACCCATTTCAAGCAAGAAAATCTGCAAACTGGGTGAAAAAAGAAGAAGAAGAAGGAGGAGGAGAAGAAGAAGAAGAAGAAGAAGAAGAAGAAGAAGAAGGAGGAGGAGAAGAAGAAGAAGAAGAAGAAGAAGAAGAAGAAGGAGGAGGAGAAGAAGAAGAAGAAGAAGAAGAAGAAGGAGGAGGAGAAGAAGAAGAAGAAGGAGGAGGAGAAGAAGAAGAAGAAGAAGGAGGAGGAGAAGAAGAAGAAGAAGAAGAAGAAGGAGGAGGAGGAGGGGGAGGAGGAGGAGGAGAAGAACTATCAAACAATCTCTAAAACTAAAAACGTTTGGTTTCATCTAAAAGATGTTAATCAATAATCTGATCAGTTTATAATCTGATCAGTTTATTGATTAACATCTTCAGACACTTCAGCTGTGATCAGATGTTTGAAGCGGTCTGATCAGCAGCAGTGACACCAGATCATGTGACGTGTGGAGGAAACATGGCGGCGTCTGACCTGCAGCATCTTCTGGTGGCGTTTCAGCTTCACGTCCACGTCCGTCTTGAAGCTGGTCAGGTTGTAGTGCAGCATTGCATGCTGGGAGTGCAGCCTGTTGTCCATGTCCACCCGCTGGCCCGCCATCTGCCTGCGGACCTCGTCGATGTCCAGGAGCACTTCGCTCAGGCGCTCCTCCACCGCCCCGACGTCCCGGGAGTCCGCCTGAGGCTCCGCCCCCTGCTGCCTGCTCTTCAGCTCCGCCACGTCCGCCGCCAGCTCCACCACCTGCCGGCTCAGCTGCGCCAGGGAGCGGTTGAAGCCGTCCAGGACCGGGTGCAGCTGGGAGAGGACCAGCGCCATCATGTGGGGGACGGGCAGGACGGCGGCGCCTTCTGGGTACGGGACGGGAGCGGCGACCACGTCGTCTACGCCTGGAGGGAAGGAAAGTGTGTACGGAGGCCCAGATGGGACAGTTAGTGCAGATCCCTGAGATACATTTATTGTTCCTGCTGATGAGTCATGTTTACGGTTGCCATGGCAGCGGGTATGTTAGGAGGAGGAGGAGGAGGAGGAGAAGAAGAAGAAGAAGAAGAAGAAGAAAGGAAGAGAAGAAGAAGAAAGAGAAGAAGAAGAAGAAGAAGAAGAAGAAGAAGAAGAAGAAGAAGAAGAAAGGAAGTTGTGTACGGAGGCCCAGATGGGACAGTTAGTACAGATCCCAGAGATACATTTATTGTTCCTGTTGATGAGTCATGTTTACAGTTGCCATGGCAGCGGGTATGTTGTTGTTGTTTGTGTTTTATCAGATTAATACATGTGAATAAGGTTTTATGAAGGTAAAAAGATTCACATTTCATGACTCACAAAACAAAACAGTTTCAGTATTTTCCCAGTGAAGCGATCCGTGTGTGTGTGTGTGTGTGTGTGTGTGTGTGTGTGTGTGTGTGTGTGTGTGTGTGTGTGTGTGTGTGTGTCTACGGGACAAAATCAGGACCGTTAAAACGCACAAAATGAAGAAAATCAGCAAAAAGATCCAACAGACACAAATATTCATAAATCTGATTAAATGGGTGAAAATAATTAAACAGCAGCAGCATTTTTCACTCCATAAAAGGCTAAAACACACACACACACACACACACACACACACACACACACACACACACACACTCCCTGTTATAACAACACAAACCTAATCTCAGCCGCACACACTCTCCCCGGTGAATCGCGGCTCTCTGGAGGGGAAATGGAATCAGTTCAGTTTCCAAACTGGACCATAAACACACGGCGGGGAAACAAAAACAGCTGAACGCCTGCTGCTGAGTGTGTGTGTGTGTGTGTGTGTGTGTGTGTGTGTGTGTGTGTGTGTGTGTGTGTGTGTGTGTGTGTGTGCTCGCTGGGCTCCGTTCCTCAGAAAACATCGATGCTGATGTTGATGATCAGAGACTCTGAACGATGTTTCTGTTGGTTCAGTGACGCCACGCTGAGTGACGGAGACGCCGCAGAAAGGAAGGAAGAAGAAGAAGAAGAAGAAGAAGAAGAAGAAGAAGAAGAAGAAGAAGAAGAAGAAGAAAGACGCTTCGTTTACATGATGATTCATAAGAAGTGTTGACGTTTAACGGTCAGCTGATCGCAGGTCAGATTACACACACTGATCCACCTCAGAACCTGGAGAGTCAGGAACTTTCTAGGGCTGTAGTCAACCAAAGAAAATCTTGGTCGACTAAAATTGTAAATAACCTGCGACTAATCGATTAGTCGGGGGGGGGGGGGGGGGGGGGGGGGGGGGGCAGTGAATTCTGTATTTCTCTGTTTAGCGTCTTCAGGCTAGGCTAACCCATCGTTGCTAACTTTGGAGCTAACTCCCTTCACTTTTCCAGCACTTGGAGAAACAACAGACGTGACTTTTCATCATTTAACTGACACACTGTAGTCTGTGCTGTACATTTACTGCCAGACTGACAACTTACCGCTAACCTTTTCCTCTGCTCCACTCGTATCCACCGTCACTTTCTCTGTGTCCAACTTCCAAAGCAAACATACTACGCAATGACGTATAACACAGTTGCTCGTTTCCCAGGCAACAACACAGCGGTTGACTCACGCGCTGCACAGACTCCCAAACGCTAAATATTTCTGAATTAGTGGATATTTGGCATTTATTCTAGCATTAAAACATATTTTTTGGCCTGGCGGGGGTTCTTGTTGATATAATCGTAGGAGAAACACTGAAAAGTTCAGTACATTTAATAAACGCTCAGTAACGGAGTTAGACCTCCGGAGTTTGGAAGAGTCCAAAGTTGTGTAAACAGCGGGGGTGTTTTGAATACACCCCCGTTTTCAAAAAGGTAGTTTGTTGGTCTGTCCCCCCCACTGCAGGAAAATAATGGATTAATCCCAGAAAGCTGCTGATGTAGCACTTTTCTCCTTATGAAAGTAGAGATAGAGATACAAGGAGATTAGCCGACCAATGAGAATTTAGTCGGATGAGAGAGTATCGACCAATTAATCGACTAGTCGACCAGCAGACTACAGCCCTAGAACTTTCCAGGAGCTTTGGAGGAACGAGGTTTATTTCCTTCTCGACTTTTTAAATTCAATTTCAACTGTTTTTTTTTTCTTTAGTTTGTTTATTTGTGTTTATTTTCTGTAAAGCAGGACACACGCTGACCCCGAGCCGCTTCTCACAAAACCAGCTCCTGTCTGAAGGCCGCAGACGACGATGAAGATGATGAAGATGAAGATGGGAACAGCACATCCAGAATATTCACAGAATGTTTTCAGACGTCTCAGAAATATCAGCCGACGCTTTAAAAAGGAGCCGAGTTATGAACGCTGGATATTTTGAGTCAGAGTTAAAATATCACAAACATAAACACACACACACACACACACACACACACACAGACACACACAGACACACAGACACACACACACACAGACACACACACACACACCGCAGATCTGTTGTTGTTCTAATTTTTGTACTCTTGAAGTCATTTTAAACCACAGCAGGAAGCTACTTTATTTATTTATTTATTCCTCTTTTTAGGTTTTGAAGCTTTATTTTATTCTATAATCATTTCACTAACCTGTAACTGCGTCTTTTGAACATTTCATCCACATGATGATTGTTGTGTTGTTTATTTATTGACTGTGTTTTGTTGCTCGTCTTCATTCTGTACATTTTTTAAATCACTTTATATGTTTCAAAACATCTGCAGTTGTCCTGTTGTCCTTATAAATAAATGAATAAAATAAATAGTTGTTTATGTACATCCTCGTCTTGTGGTTTGTTTCCGTCATTGAAACATTTGATGTGTAAAAGCAGCTGACAGGAAGTCCAGACTCACTGAAACCTGCTGCAGGAAAACAACAACAACAATAAACTTTTATCAGCATCTTCAGACGGCGGTCGAGTTAATAAATCTGTTAACACGACTGAGCGCTCTGGAAAAGACGCAGTTATCAACCTGAAATATCTCAGCTGTGTGAAGCAGAAACACTTTTCATCACCGACTCTAATAAAAAAAAAAAAACCTCAAAGGATAAAATATCAACATGCAGATGGTGATTTGATATCAGATTTAATCTACTGAACAGAAAAAAACAACAAACTGAAGCTTTGGGACTTTTAGTTTGACGTTCAGGTTCAGTTCGGGGTGACGAGACGAAGGTCCTCAAAGGTACAGAGAGACAAACACGTGTGTGTGTGTGTGTGTGTGTGTGTGTGTGTGTGTGTGTGTGTGTGTGTGTTTGCCTTCAGGTCACTGCTGTCACTCTCCCCCAGAGACACAGTCCAGACACACACACACACACACACACACACTCTTTCATCACAACCTGTTTTCATTACCACCAACTCCATATGCTGCCTCATACGGAGAGGTCAAAGGTCACAGTACACTGAGGCCAACATGCGACAGGAAGTTCCAGGTCACCTCCAGCTGCGGGGGGAGGGGAGGGGGGGGGGGGGTAATCAAACACGCTGCCTCAGCTGGCAGCGTTTCTGTCTAATGACTGTCAGCGTGATTTACGGCGGCGAGCGGAGCGACTTCCTGCTCGCACAGAAACAAGCGTCCTCTGTGCTTCGCTTTGCTGATTTTCACCGTTTCGCTGTAAACGTCACAATTAGAGAGAAAGAAAGAAAGAAAGAAAGACGACGCTTTAACGATCCTCACGGGGGGAAAACGGGGTCAAAGTTCAAACTGAACTTTACACGTCGACTCTGAGCATCTGATGCGTCACGCTCACACCGCTGCCGCCTGCTGTGATGTCAGACAGTAACTCCGCCCCGAGGTTGATAGAGCGGCGTGATTCAAACAGCGGCGGCGAGAGAACGAGCTGAAACGAGGACCAAAGCAACAGCGAGCTGATCTACTAACAGGCATCGTGTTTGTATCTAAAGTCTAAAGATTTATCTGATTAAAAACCCGTCAGTGAGTCACATGATCCTTCATCAGGAAGAGTTTGGTCACGTTAGTTTGTTTAGAAACGGCTCCAAAGACGAATAACGGCAGTCTCTGTGTACGGCAGACGCTACTGAGCATGTGCAGGAACGGCAGCTCCATTAGCTTGTTGTGCTGCAGATAAACAACCTCTGAGCTTTTTATAGAAATTTATAATGTCGCACAAGCTAACAAAGCTGTAACTGCAGATCTTAGCGCTAGTTTTTTACTCTTTTGAGACGTTTCTAAACAAACTGTGGTAACAATCGTCTTCATAACACAACAGTGAAGGTCTGTCAGGCTACAACACTACATCACCAGAATGACCCTTAAAAAGAAAAGAAGCTATGAAACTTGATGAAATTTATGATTTTATGTGTGTTCTAGCGGTTTCTATTCTTCTAACTGTAGTTAACGAGATCAAACAAACAAAAACAGCGACGACAAAAAAAGAGCAGAATGTTCCTTTAAGTCAGAGTTCAGGGAGAACAGAGCACTGTGGGAAAAACAGGCTCCATGCAGGACGGAGGAGGAAGTGTGTGTGACATAACGCACATGCTGGTCTGGTGACACAACAGGGATAATATAGTCATCTTATAGTCACACACACACACACACACACACACACACACACACACACACACACACACACACAATGAATGCATGGACAGAAGAAAGGGAGGATTTCCTGCGGAGGAAGTGTGTTTATGTGTGTGTCACCGCAGAGGAATGAAGCTCGCTGTGAGTTATAGTTATGGCGTTTTAATGCATCTCGGCGTTATAGATTGTTAGCTGGTCGGATGTGAAGGAGACATGAAGGAGGATTATTAATATCTCGTCCTCCCGCCGACACGCTGGGACGCAGACGCAGGGATTTCCCAACTGACGAAACCTTTAGTAAGAAAGATACAGTTGCTATGTTACCGCTTCGGCTGAATGGAAACCAGATTCTCCATCTCTGTAGGCGGATAACTGGACGCAGTCGTTTAGCAGGCTGGGATATTTTCAAAGAGTCTAAAAGAGTCTAAGAGAGTCTCAAAGAGTCTAAGAGAGTCTAAGAGAGTCTAAGAGAGTCTAAGAGTGTCTAAAAGAATCTAAGAGAGTCTCAAAGAGTCTAAGAGACTCTAAAAGAGTCTAAGAGAGTCTCAAAGAATCTAAGAGAGTCTAAGAGAGTCTAAAAGAGTCTAAAAGAGTCTCAAAGAGTCTAAGAGAGTCTCAAAGAGTCTCAAAGAGTCTAAGAGAGTCTAAGAGTGTCTAAAAGAATCTAAAAGAGTCTCAATGAGTCTAAAAGAATCTAAAAGAGTCTCAATGAGTCTCAAAGAATCTAAGAGAGTCTAAAAGAGTCTAAAAGAGTCTCAAAGAGTCTCAAGGAGTCTAAGAGAGTCTAAGAGAGTCTCAAAGAATCTCAAAGAATCTCAAAGAGTCTCAAAGAGTCTCAAAGAGTCTCAAAGAGTCTAAGAGAGTCTAAGAGAGTCATGTCAGTCATGTTAAGCCATAAAGTTCTGCATAATGATGGATATGGCTGCTGCTTTGAGTGACAGGTCCGCCAGCTGCTAGGTGGCTTGTTTCAGCCATTCGGCCCGCCTCTTTGCCGATTTTTCATTGGCTGGAAGGAAGGCAGCGTCACGCACTGCCAAGATGGCGACGGCCAGAGCGGCTCACTTTAAGCTTAAAAAACCGGGTGACGTCACGGCGGCTACGTCCGTATTTTTACAGTCAACAGGAAATACTCAAATACAAGTACGTCAAATCTGTGGTTCAGTAAAAATTAACCGTCCGAGAAAAGCAAGTTTAAAATCTGCAGAACATCAGATGAACTGCGGTCTCAGTAAAAACCCTGCAGACTGAGTGAACGCGTCCTATAAGGAACCAGAACTCACCAGGAAGTGGAGGTTCCCGCTGCCGGTGGAAGTCATGTGTGTCGGCGGGTCGGTGCGATCTTGAATGGGGGGCGTGGTCGTGGTGGTCGCTGGGGTCGGCGGTGCGGTGGGATGTGTGATGCGGGGCGTGGTCGTGGTGGTCGGCGGTGCGGTGCGGTGTGTGATGGTGGCCTGGGTCCGGGGTGGGCTCTGCCGTGCTGGCGGTGTTGTTCTCGATGTTCGGGTAGGTGGCGTCCTGCAGCTCGCCGTCGTTCTGCTCTCGGTTCGGGTCGCCGTGCTGCTGCTGGAGCAACGCATCAACATCTGAAACAACACGTGAAGTTTTATTTTTAATAAACAGAGAAAGATGAAAGAAGCTACATGTGCACGGCTGGAACTGACGATAATTAATCTGTGGATTATTTTCACGATTAGACGAATTCGATCCATAAAATGTCAGTAAAAAGGTGAAAAAAAGTCTGAGATGACGTCATCAAATGTCACCGATAAACTACAGATAACAACATAAAAAGTGAACAACTGTATCAAAGTAAAAACAGATTAAACTCATTATTCGCTTCACTGTTTTTATGCTTTTGGCAGCAGGTTTTTCAAACTAATAAAGCTTCACTGAACCGAGCCGAGAGAGAAACAGGAAGTCAGTCAGACAGGTAGAGAGTGAGACGCGGAGGGGCTGATGGGAAACAGGCTGATGTATTTGGGGGATTTTCTCGGCCGTGTTTCCTCAGTTTGTTTCTGTCTCTGAGTTTATTGTTAAACTTTCAGTCAGTGACAGAATCAGAGCGACAGCAGGAACACGGAGCCTCGGTGTCAGCGACCTTCAGTCAGCGCTGAGGGCAGAAACACACCAAACGCTGGACGGCGTCCTGCAGTGTCATCACATCCGTCTCCATCTTCCACGTCAGCAAAGACCTTTCTGTCTCCTTCGCTCTTATCATTTAAATGTGAGCATTAATCTCCAGATATGATCATCTAAACAAGAACAAGTACAAGCCACAAGTAAAACACTGAAGATCTGAAGCATGACTGCCGGATTTGTTTTGAATCACCAGCTGACTTGTTTTGGTTTTGTCATGTTGTGCATCAACCGGAGCTTCCAGACAAACTGAAGGATGGATTCCTGGAATATTAATCGTCTCAGGATGTTTCTAAAATGTTATTTTGGGAAGTAAATAGTAAGTTTCCCCTTCAGGCAGTGAAAGTAAATAGTGGTTACCTGGACGTGACTCCAGTTTCACTGTCAGGATGTGATCCATACAGTCTGATAACATTTGGAGGGTCTTAGAGAGTCTAAAAGAGTCTATGAGAGCTGCACCATTTACTTATTTTAGCCTTCAAGTTAGCGGAGGGCTAACAGGAAGTTGTCATTCATCATTAGTCACCGCTGGTTGATGTGAAAGCGTGGGAAAGTCGCCACAGACCAGATTATAAAACTCTGTATCCTGTGAAACACGGAGGGATTTACCTGCTGCTGATTGGCTGAATCAATCTCGTTTGGGAAGAAAGTTCATTTATATGTAAAAGTTCTGCGGCTGAGAACCGTTAAGAAACAATGTTTTTATTCTAACAGATTTGTCTTTATATTCCACATAATGTTAATGTTTTGTATGTGATTGTGTAACAGTAAATGTGCAGCTTTCATTTGTCATTTGGAGAGTTTTGATCTTTGTATTTTGTTGTCTGTCTTAATAAAAATAAAGAAATAAAAACATATTAAAAATATTTTTGTTTAAACTAAAAAAAAAACATCCTGATGGTTTGTGAGAACCGTTTCAGCTCCTTTCAGTTCATGTTTAATTTCTCCAAAAACAATAAAACTATCTGACTGTTGTGATTATTTCTGCTGCGTGCCGACGGCGGTACATCTCTCAGTGAACAGGAAGTGGCCACAATAATAGAAACACCTGTGCTTTCTGCTGCAGATCTCATCAGGAGTAAAAGGTAGTAAAGTTTATTTGTGGTGTCACACAGTTGATGACTCACCTCTGTGGCGTCTGAGCCGCGTTTTTTAAAAAGGTGTTCCTGTTATTGTGTCCGGTATGTGGTGATGATTTAATTACATCTACTTGAGCTCACAGGAAGTGGGTTGAATCAGAGGCGTGGTGGGAGCGGACTGTACCATGTCGAGGTGTGTTACGGCCTCTTTGTTTGTCTTTCTTTGTTAAATCCAGCCTCTAAAGGCCAAAGGTCTATTTTAGTCTGACATTTTTCCAAAAACATGTGGACTGTTTTGATTCTCAGAGTCCTCCGAGCCTTTAATGGCAGAAATATTTCATGTTATGTGCTCTGAACGTATCCAGCAGCACTGCAATACTTTCTGTTTCTGCTTCAACAGAAATGGAAGTTAAACTGTTGGAAGATCTGATAACAGGGTTTCAGCTTTTAAAGACATTTAATAACATATAGAAGCAATTTAACAGCTGAACAATATCAATAAACAGCGTTAGTGATGACGAGGTCTGGAATAAATGTCTTACGACTTCCTGCCAGTTTATAATTACTAATAATAAAACTACTGAGTCATTTATCACAACCTGGAGGTGAACAAGCAGCAGAGGAACAATGAATGAACGGATGATTGATTAACCAATTAAACAATAACGCATTCATCTGAAGGTCAAAGGTCTGGAACTATAAGAATCAGGGATTTTCCAGCCTGGTTTTATAACTGATATCACCGTCTATGGAAGGACATAAAAACATTTAAGACCTTCATGAATGAAATTTAAGACTTTTAAATAACTTGTAGACCTTTTTTTGAGGAAACTACATTAATACTTTTAAGATAGTCAAGGCTCACATTTATATTTTGTCTATCAGAACTTTGTTTTTTCTTCTTTCCTCTCCCATTAAATCTCTAATCTGTAACGATTCCTCATTAAAATGTGTAAAAACAACTAGACCAGACAGAAGCTTCTCTCCTGAAACCGTCAGGTTGTTGTCACTCAGGTCTAGACCTATGTTCTATATGTTGTTGAGTTGTGTTCTTACATTAATGTTCAAACCCTGAGAAATCTGTCATTTTAATCAAAGTAACGGACCGTTTCATTTGGTGGCCTGTCAATGGCGTCATACCTCCTCTACCAAAGAGTATAGTGCACAAGATGCATGCGTCGGCGCCGTGTTTGTCCGCTACAATGGCGTCTAGCAAAGAGTAACTTACACACATACAAGATAATACATGGGCTTTGTTGTGCTTGTTCCACACAAACTGTTAGAAATGGACTTTTATTCAGTTTGAAGCCACATTTTCATGATAAATTTAGCTGGTTTTTAACTTGATCTTTTAGCCGCAAGAAGGATTTTAGTCATTGGACGTCTGGATCTTAAGTTATCAGAGAAATAAACTGGGCAAACGTTAGCAGCAGCTCGGCTAACAGCCCCTCCAGGAAGTCCGCTGCTCGCCCAACATGGTGGAGAAACACTGATTTTTTTAGCTGAAACTGCTTTATTCAGTGAATTGAAGAAGGACGTTGCGCTTCAACAATTCTCGGTGGAGAGCTAAACCCAAAATCCAGCAGACTTGTTCCAAAAATGTAGAAAAAAAAGGGTAGCACATCTCAATTTTCCAGTCAAGGAGGACAAAATATGAACATTTCACTTGTTTATTTGGCTCACATCACATTAGAAAAACGCTTCCACGTTTCAGCACAGAGCCTTTTTTCAGAGCGTTTTAAGTATAAAGGTTGAATTCACTCATATATACAAGGGAGGAGTTAGTACTCAGCTGGAGGTTGGACCCAACCATTTGGGAACCAATCAGCCTTCTCATCCCATGGTTCTAGACACAGGGACCAATCTCAAGTCTACAATGAAATCTGCTTTAATTAGTATTTTAACGGTTTTAATCATTTGTTTCTCTTATTAAAAGCTCTGCGGGTTATTCTGCAGCGTTGGTGGTTTCACTCGCAGTAAAGGATGTGAGTACTTCTTTCTCTGCTGTATCTGGTTCCTGCTGGTTTGACAGGCGGCTTCATGTGAACGTTATCTGCTCCACTGATCCTAAAACTCCTCCGGCAGCAGGAACCGTCAGGAATTATGTCTCTTGACTTGTGCAACTAAAAGAAAACAACTTTGTTTCAGTATGAGGTTGAGTGTGTGTGAGAGTACAGGGTCACCATGTTGGCAGCGTCTCAGCTGTTCCTCTGAGTGAGTGAGTGAGTGTAGTTTATTATGGGATGTAGGCTTTCCTGCACCTGAGCACAGAGCAGCGAGTCTCTCACCTACTGGTGCAGCGAGCGACACAGACCTGCTGCTCCTTTTCACTTCATCAGGTCACCGTTACACTAGTTTCTAATGTGAGACGGCTGTGACCTCTGACCTCTGACTGCAGCGACACAGTTTCTGAGTCACTGTGTTTACAGCAAGAGGAAGTAGGATGATGGGAGGGGGCGGAGGGGCTGACCTAGGAGAGCAGCTCGCCCACACCCTTTTCCCAGGGGAAGGAGGAGGAGGAGGAGGAGGAGGGAGGGGGTCGTCGGACCTTCTCCTGACCTGCTGAGCTGCAGCGGAGCGTCGCTCTGCACTTCACAGCTTCCTCACTTTGTTCGAGAGGCAGGAATGAGTCAGACTGTTCTGACACTGTTAGCGTGTGTGTCTGCGTGAAACCAGAAACTATTAAAAACACATCAGTGAGTCAGGGCGCTGCGCTGGGTCACATGTTCCTCCGAACCTGAAGCCGGAAGTTACTGTCGTTTGTTTAGAAACGACGCCAAAGAGTAAAGTAGGCCTTAAAGACCTCGCTGACGTCGGCTTGCTGCACAAACTCATAAACAGCCGTCCGCTCTGTAGCCTTGGTTGCTAAGGTGTTGCTAAGGTGTTGCTAAGGTGTTTCCATGTGTTGGATGTGAGAAGTTGAACATTTGTGAGTAAAGAAGGAGGAAAAGAAGTGAAATCCTGCTACTATAGTTTGTTTACGTAGCCTCCGGAGCCGGAGGAAGCTTCCTGAAAGCTGACCAATCAGAACAGAGCGGGCTCATCAGGAGGCGGGGCCTTAAAGAGACAGGAGCTAAAACTTCCTGTTTCAGACAGAGGCTGAACTGAGGGGCTGCATAAAGGACCAGTAGAAGATCAATAAGGAGTTTTTATTCCAGTAGAGAACCAGAATATAAATATAGACACTGCAGATGTGGAGAATACGACTCCTTTAACACATGTACAGGTTTACTCTGGCACCTTTTCTCAGCATCTGCTTGCTGTTAGAAGCTCTACGATTGGCTGTTTCCTGCTGAAATGCATCCTGGGAGCCGTAGTTAACTTCTATGGTCTTGTTTGTAGTTGTAAGTCTTTATCAAAGAATCAGATATTTTCTAACACGGTTGTTCGTCTTTTGTTCTGAGAGAAAACTACTTATTATTATGATTATTGACTTCACCTGTGTGTGTCGGCTGTATTTAAACACACACGTGTAGGAGAGTGGCGGCGGCGGCGGCGGCGGCGGCGGCTTACCTGCAGTACGGCGCTCCTCAGGTGATCTTTGAGGTTCAGATCCTCCAATCGGAGCCGAGCTTCCAGAATCCCGCTGAGTGTCAGGAACTGTCAGACAAACACAAACATTTATTACAGATGTTCTTATTCTGGGTTTGTTTCACTTCAGTAAAAAAAAAAGTATTAAAACATAAACTTTAATAGAAGAGGAGAAAAAATATCTCCAAACACTTTGGGAATATTTTCAGTTTTCATTTGGAGACACAAAAGAGGAAGAAGAAGAGGAAGTCCTCCTCCTGATATCTGGTAAACACTGCAGTTTCCCACACACACACACACACACACACACACACACACTCTGGACTAAATGAAGTTTGTTAGAAGGACGTTTAAAAATAGACTCCAGCAGAGTAAAATAGAACCGTGAAAGAGGAAAAAGTGAAATTTGCCCTAAATATTTTAATTAGTCTAATTTATGACATATATAATATAAATATATGGTATAAATGTAAGCTGGACTGTTTGAGTGAGATGTTCAGATGTTCTGTGTGTTCAGTGCAGAGCTGGTTAGCTTAGCTTAGCATAAAGACTGGAAACAGAGGGAAACTGCTAGCGTGGCTTCTGTGCTGTTCTCCGTTTGCATCTCACTCCCACAAACACAGTTTATAAAATGTCAAACTGCTCCTTTAAGCACCAGAGAGTTCTGAGGGTTCACACTGCGTCCTTGGAGAATAAAACTCCAGAAATCTGCTCATAAATCAGAGAGGAAGACGCTCCACGCCTACATTTAATCCCAGGAGCCTCAGTTACAGTAAATCATTCAGAAGTACAGTCATTGTTTTGAGAAATAATGTTAATATTTATCTTTTTTTTAAACACAAGACACATGGTGAGCTGATTTAGCAGCGAGTCAATGAGGGACATGAACAGTTTGTGCTTCATTAAAGGAGGTTCCCAGTGTTCCCAGTGCTCCCAGTGTGTCTGTAAACCAGCAGTGGGGTGTCCAGGTGAAAGAGGGATTCCTCACTCGTCCTTTAATCTGTGTGTTTGCGTTCAGCTCCTGACTGAACTCACCACAAACTGCATTTCTCTTATTTTCTCTTCCGTTTCTTCTCGTGTTTCCTGAAGCTCTGCGATTAGCGCGAACTGTTCGCTAAGGCTAAAAAAAAAAAAAAAACAAACACGAAACGCCTTCAGTTCGCGCCGTCTCGGCCGAACACGCCGCTCTGTTCGCTTGTCACTGACAGAATCTTCACATGGTGAAGTTTGCTTCAGCTGTCTGAACATCATGTTAACCTGCAGGCAGCTGAGTCACGTGACCTTTTATATCCACTAAAGACACAGGTGAATCCATGATTACGCTTCCTGTTTATCACCTCAAAGCATCATGGGAACAGTAGTTCAAAACTGAGAGCACAAATATCCTCAAATGGAAAACGGATCAAAGAATCATAACAGGAGACAAAATATTAACTTTTATCAATATTTGTATGTATAAATGTGTATATATATAATATTTATGACATCACTGATGCTCAGAGACGCCATTAGATGCCATTTTAAGAACTACAACATCATGATGAAGAGGCGTTTAAACTCATTACTGGACCAAATGTCACTGCGACACCAGGCAGCCTTTGGGGTTTTTTTTGCATCTATAAGTGTTGTTGTTGTTGTTGCTGTGGCCCGTTGCCGCGGTAACGGCTGCGATGCTTCTCCTGACCCACCTGTGTCCTCGCAGTTCTCTCCTCCGTGTCCTGGACAGCAGTGCCACAGAAGATCAGTGTGGACCTCCTGCGTCTGCCTGTAGAGAGGCCGGTTGGACAGCTTGTACCTGCGCGCGCGCACACACACACACACACACACACACACACACACACACACACACACACACACACACACACACACACTCATCAAAGTCTAAACTAAAGAAAAAAACACTTGAAATTGAATTTAAAAAGACAGAAAGCAGCTGCAAAGAGTCGAGAAGGATCCGAAATAAAACTGATTCCTCCAAAGCTCCTGGAAAGTTTGGATTTCCTGAGTCTCCAGGTTCTGAGATGGATCAGTGTGTGTAATCTGACCTGCGATCAGCTGACCGTTAAACGTCAACACTTCTCATGAATCATCATGTAAACGAAGCTGAAACATCAGAATCTGAGTATTTCATCTTTTTAAAAAAAATCAATTAATCGGCTATTAAAACAGTCAGTGATTGATCTTAATTGATTAATTGATTAATCGTTGTCGCTCTAATTAAGATTTTATACGTTGTTGTTGTTGTTGTTGTTGTTGTTGTTTACTCACATGACCAGCCGACAGTCGGGCATCCCGCTCGGACACGGGCTCTCAGACTTGACCACGTACTTCTCTGTCCCGCTCATCATCGCCTTGGTAACCACACGCTTCTTCTCGAACGTACACCAGTTCCTGCACACACACACACACACACACACACACACACACACACACACACACACACACACACACACACACACACACACACACACACACACAGAGTCAGGATACTGATCCTGTGATAACATGTTCACTGTGTTTCAGGAAGACAGATGAGATAATGAGAAAGACTTCAGGAAACACACACACACACACACACACACACACACACACACACACACTGCAGAGTCTTCCACTGGATCTGCTTGTTGCAGTTTGTTGTCCTGCTTCCTGTTTTGGGGGTCAGAGGTCACCAGTGAGAGTAAACTGTCACCATTTATTGATGAATTCTTTCACTCAGTTTTTATTTTATTTGTGATTTTTATTGAATTAATTTTAAAAAATTAATTTTCATGTCCCTGATTGTTTACCTTCAGGATCAAAACTGAGTCACATGTTCACAACTCTTCTTCAGGTTTGTTTCTGTACTGTTTTTTTTTAGAGTCTGTAAGCTCATAACTGCTGTGATGTGTTGATTTATACAAATAAACATGAAATGAATAAATAAAATGTAAAAACCTGCAACACTTGTGATATTTATATCAGGTTTTTATGCTCCTGCTGTATTTATGTTTTTACTAGTTGTATCAATAAAGTTTATTGTAAAAGAAATGACTTTGAATAATTAGTGTTTAGTGTGTGTGAGGACGTGTTTATAATAAGTGAGGATATTTAATCTGGTTTTCTTCACAGGTGTGTTCAGGTTCTGATGCAGGTTTTGATGGTTTTGATGCTTTTTGCTTGTTTGTTGTCGGCTGTAAACATGTTTGTTGCATAAAGTATGTGTGAGCTGAAACTGAGAATATTGTGCTCTATATTTGTGTTGCACCCCTCCCTCCTCCTCCCTCCTCCTCCCTCCACCCTGCGTGGTGTCGCTGTGTGTGTGTGTGTGTGTTTACTGGTATGTTGATGTTGGACTGTTTGTCTCTACACTTCCTGTCTGCTGACAGTGGCACCGACGGCTCTGAGAGCTCGCCTCCACTTTCATGTTTCACAATCACGTCTGTGTTTTCTGGAAGCGACTCTTCACACAAACACGAGACGACTTGGACTCCTGATTCAGGCTTTCCAGCACTTTTGAAAAATACAAACCAAATCCTTCCAAACACAATGCCTGCTCAATCTGTCTCACTCAGAGACAGACATTCAAACCGGCGTCACACTGAGAGCAGAAGACTGTTTATCCAGTTAAAATATCCAGATGTTGATATCAGAGTCATCATTATACATCCAACATCCACTCGGACCTCTGACTGGCATGCAGTACATGAATATTACATGTAGAAAACACATTAAATGTCTCATATTCTCCACATCTGCAGCCTCTATATTTATATTCTGGTTCTCTACTGGAATAAAAACTCCTTATTTATCTTCTACTGGTCCTTTATGCAGCCCCTCAGTTCAGCCTCTGTCTGAAACAGGAAGTTTTAGCTCCTGTCTCTTTAAGGCCCCGCCTCCTGATGAGCCCGCTCTGTTCTGATTGGTCAGCTTTCAGGAAGCTTCCTCCGGCTCCGGAGGCTACGTAAACAAACTATAGTAGCAGGATTTCACTTCTTTTTCTCCTTCTTTACTCCAAATGTTCAACTTCTCACATCCATCCGTACAACAACACATGGAAACACCTTAGCAACCACCTTAGCGACCAAAGCTACAGAACAGACGGCTGTTTATGAGCGGGTGCAACAAGCCGACATCATCACAAAGGAGGAAGTAGAGGTGACTTTACAAACAAAGCGAACGTTGCCGTTGAATCCTGGGTTTTGTCTTACAGGCAGAATTTCTATATTTGTTCACCTCAAGTTTTGTATTTTTCTCCATGTTTAACATCCAACATTAAACATCAGGATGGAATAAAAATGAAATAAAAATCATGATATGTGCCTTTTAAATCTTTTCATGCTTTGTCAAGTTAACAACTGTGAGAGAAACGTGACTAGATCTCACTGTGAGACTCTGCTGCTACAAACCAACCAATCATCAACCAATAGAGGGAAAAATCACTATTTGGTGGAGCTGTTAACAACTCATAGACATGTGAAATGTGACCCCGACTACACACTGCTTTTTGTAAGACGTCAAAAGACAAAAAGGTTGGAAACCACTGGTTTCATCTTTAACAATGTGTTGTATTTTAAAAGCTTGTTATATTATCCATTGTGTCAAATCTGCATCTGAAAAGTAACTAAAGCTGTCAAATAAATGTAGTGGAGTAGAAAGTACAATATTTCCCTCTGAAATGTAGAAAGTAGCATCACATGGAAACACTCAGGTAAAGCAGAAGAACCTCTACATTATACTAATTGTTCAACAGTCTAAAGGCCTTTAAGCTCTTTCATGCACAACTGAGTTTGAAAACGTCAACATTTGAGCAGCTGAGAGGGAAATTTGGAGGATTTGAAGACGCTGGAACAAAATCAGAGAGTGAATCTTTGATCTTCTGTCTTCAGGTTAATTTGTCCTGTCAGACTGAACGCTGGGCGCCAAACCACCTCAACCGTAGCCGCCGGGATGTTTATGTTTTTATCTCTTCTCTCGACGCTCTCCTGAAGTCTCTCTTCCATCTTTGTTCGTGAGCTTTTAAGTCATAATATGGAAACAACATGGACTCTACAGAGGAGATGTGTTGTGTTTTGTTCCAGTAAATATTGCTTCACCTGACTTGTTATCGGGGTTAATGCTAATCAATAACTAATCTAAGTCATTCTAACCAAACATTTACTTCCGTCATGACGTCATATTTAGTTGTTGTTAGTTGTCGAACTCACCGGGAACTCATTTTTCCGATTATTCCGACATGCACCTGAATGCCACAACGGATTAATCTCTGATACACTCCACAGCTCGGACTCCTTCCTCTGCCCTCGTTTCACTGGACAGAATCATCAGCAGTTTATCGGTTTGTCAGTTATCTGCAGCAGATTTGTCACTTTTGTTCGTTCACTGAAGTGGAAAAAAAAAAAAAAATCCTCCTCTGGATCCTTTGATATCTATCTGAGCTTTGTTCTGCTGTTTGACCTCAGGAGTAAAAATGTTGTGACAAAACTATCACAGTCATTAAAATGTTACGCATGTGCATCATTTCCACTTTAAAATGTGGAGAAACAGGAAACAAACATTTAACATCTACAGAGAAAACAACACAAACATCATTTCTTTTTCACTCTGAAGCTGCTTCGCTGCTTCGACTCTTGTGTGGGGTTTTTTTTGTTTTAGAAGTTTCCTGAGAGAGAGCGAGACGGAGGCCGACAGCTGCAGCCAGTCCGAGAGGTCACAGTCAGATTTGAAACATGATGTTTGTGAACAAGACAGAGTGAGAATAATGAGACTGGAGGGATCTGATGTAACCACGCAGAGATCAGCAGCTTCTTCTTCTGCTCTGAGAGGAGCTACAGATGTAACGGTTCATCCTCTGGTGAATATCTGCAGGAAACTAGACGCTTTTGTTTTATTTGCTTCGTTTATAAACCGCTGCGTGTGTCAGTTTTGTTTATTTGTTTATTTTTAGGACGAGTTCAGAAATGTCATCATGTGAGAAGAGTCCGTCCTCCAGGAGACGCCTCTCCTTTCCTGTTTCCAACCGCGATTGTCCCCTAACCTTTAACCCCTGTGGTTATTGTTGTAGCCATGACGACGAAGGAAGTAGTAACTTTAACCCATCACATGTTTCTCTAACCTTTTAACCCAAACCGCCATCTTTAAACCCGCCCAGCCCTGAACCGCAGCGCCGTCAGAGACGCCAGATTAGAAAACGCCGCTACGTGTCGTCCTGGAGTCACGTGATTGAACTACGGATCAGCTGGTTTCATTTGGAGGATTTTATTGGTTTGACACAGAAAACGTCAAAAAAAAAAGTTTAAGACGTCACCGCGTGATTTAGCCGAGGAGAACGTGCTCCTACGATCAACCAATCACAGCCCTCTGACATCATCAGTGTGCTTCTTTTCTTCAGAGTTAAGTTTTCCTAATTGAATTTATTAATTTATTAATTGTCAGAAAACTCAACAAAATCCTTTCCTGCATGTCTTTAAGTCTTTAATGTTTATCTTTACAGTCTAGTATCTACCCAGAGCTGTAGCTGTATGAGCTGCTGGCAAGTTAATCTAGAATATAATTCATTTACAATAAAGAGTAAAGATAATAAAAGAGCCACAATAATTCAATCAAATGAAAAGGAACACTGTAGTTTTTTCTGGAAACAACCATCTCTGTTGCTCGCCAGTTAAACCCGACTTACACCAGACTTCATAGAGGCCATGCTGACAATAACACAATGTAAACAATAAAAAACACAGCAGACTGATCCTTTAACACTGACTTGTTTGTCACACAAAGATCTGGTTGAACTCACCGCCTGGAAGTGATCGCTGACGTTTCTGCTCTGTCTTTTAATATCGAGCGTCTGCCACACAGACACGATTCAATAAATCAGAGTCTAAAGTTACAGCCGCACAGCGTTACTGATGCTGCAGCAACATTTCATTAAAATAAAGTACAACTAGTGATCGGCTCCTGCTGGAGTCACATGATCAACCCACAGATCAGCTGGTTTGATTTGGAGGATTTTGTTGTTTTAGGAAACTTTTTATGAGGAAAAAAAACCCAAAATTGGTTGTTTTTATGTCTGTAAATGTTCAATCCAGCACAAATCTTCATATCTGAATGGACAGAAAAGATTTTAAGGTTTCAGCAATCTAAGAATATAATATAGTAGCATTGATTTGATCACTCTGATCAGTATGTGTAGCTGTAAAGAACTTTTACTGAAAGAAAAGTCCGAAATGTGAAAGATTTAAAGTTATAAAGAGCTGCTGTTTCGTCTACAGAAGACTTTATCTGACGTTCAGATTCCACCTGCATCATCATCGTCGTTCTGACTTTAAACCGCGTCACAAACGTCTCTCTGGACGCTGAGAGTCGTGCTTTCATCTGCCAGCTGTGTGTCTGTTTCCTGATAACGTCTGAATGAATGAGAGTTAAATGATGCTGCTGCTGCTTTCATTCAACCCTTTGATCTGAATCTGTCTGTTCACTGAGCCTCCTCTTCCTCTTCCCCCTCTTCCTCTTCCTCCTCTTCTTCTTCTTCTTCTGCTGCACAGACAAACGAAGGCAGCCAACGAAAAAAGAATAAATATTCCTGTCATCAAAGTCTGCAGCTGTGGGAGATCCTCTACTGCAGTAAAAGTCCATCAGTATATTTACACTACTTTATATACAGCTAGCTAGTTTAGTCCACTGGTTCCCAACCTATTTATTAACTAATTTATTCTTTATTCACATTTGGTGACTGCAGTTTGTCAGAGATCGGCTGTGCTTCTCTGGCCTCAGCTCTGAAGTCCAACCCCTCCCATCTGAGAGAGCTGGATCTGAGTGGAAACAAGCTGCAGGATTCAGGAGTGAAGCTGCTGTGTGCATGTTACTGTTGTAGCTGCTGGAGGTGGAGCTAGTTTAAACTACTTTATATACAGTTAGCTAGTTTAGTCCACTGGTTCCCAACCTAGGGGTCGGGCCCCTCCAAAGGGTCAGCAGATAAATCTGAGGGGTCGTGAGATGATTAATGGGAGAGGAAAGAAGAAAAAACAAAGTTCTGATACACAAATCTGTTTTCAGTTTCTGGACTTTTTCTCTAATCTTTGATTTTTGCTGAAATATTGGATCATTTGAACATTTATTGTAATGAAAGCAGCGCACATGACCAAATTCTAAGTTCAGTGATTGGCTGTTTGTTGCAGAAATGCACCTTGGGAGTTGTAGTAACTTTCGTTCTGATTCTTTCATTGAACCAGGAGAGTTTCATGTTGATCCAAACTGTAGAAGAACTGAGAGTCACTGATGTTCTGTAACTTCAGGAGTCAGGAGGAGGCACTTTGCAAACCAACAGGTGGCATCACGTCTCGCTGAGTCCATCTTTATTTTGTCATTGGTGTAATTTGTATCGTCCAGAAGTCAAAATAATCCACAAGCTGCTTTTAAATTCCTCCAAAGTTTCAGATCGTCTCTTCTTGCAGCCAAACAAAAAGCCCTTTCCCACCTCCACTACATCAACACTTAACTACCTGTTGACCTCTGGCCCCTGAACCACAACCACCACCCCCCCAAGGCACCAGCCTTTGACCAATCAGCCGCCAGCATCCAAAGATAATGCTGAGGCTAAAAAAAAAAACAGAACGACCCTTGAAAAGCTTCTCTCCATTACACTAAACAACTGCCAGCACAAAGAGCTCCGTTAGTGAGCGAAGTCATTAAAGCAGCGTTTAAAATGGGGTGGGGGTGGGGGGGGGGGGGGGCAGCAATAGGGGGTTATGGAGCTAATGGAGGGTTGTTTCCTTAAGTGCCTCCAGGGGTCTTTTTATCAGGGAATCTGCAGTTTAATGTATGGATGTGGGTCAGAGGCGCTCCACAAAAATGTCATCCGAGACATTTAATCCTCATATTTAGTCTGTCAGTCTCACCGCCTGTTAAACCTTTAAAACTGTTCCTAAAACAAAACGTCCAAAACTCCAAACACAGCAGATCAGTTCAGCCCTGGAACAATAATAATAACATTTATATTGAGGGAAAGTTTGTTCTCTAATTCATCCTTCTTCATATTTAAATGCACAACATGTAATTTCAGCCGCTCGGCAGACAGATGCAGCCCCTCAGTTCAGCCTCTGTCTGAAACCTTTTAGCTCCTGTCTCTTTAAGGCCCCGCCTCCTGATGAGCCCCGCTCTGTTCTGATTGGTCAGCTTTCAGGAAGCTATTGTCTATTTGATGTTATATTGTTTTATGACCGTATGCTTTTATGACTTTCTCCTGAACAATTTAACATCATTTTTACTGTGAAATATTTTTATTGTAACCTTTGTGCAAATAAAAAGATACTAAAATGAAATGTGATTGATTCCAGTCACGAGCAGAGAGGACTAAAGCTAAATGCTAACTTTAACATGCTAGTACGCCAACGTTTACCACATTCGCCAACACAATAACAACAGTGGTGTTTTTTATCTCAGTGTGTCGGGAACCAACACGCAGCGATCAGCTGTTGAGATATTTCAGTCTGAACTGACTGACTGAGTGAAATAATAAACTGCAGTCAGAGATTTGTTTCCTGTGACGACCAGCTCGGTCTAATACCTGGAGGACAAACACAGAGGACACAGAGGACACCTACAACCCGTCTGAGACTCATAAAATAAAATAAAAAAGGAATGCGTGGTGTGTGTGTGTGTGTGTGTGTGTGTGTGTGTGTCAGCAGCCTGGGTGGTATCAGCCTATTATATGCATGCTGGCAGTCAAAACATTAAGACGCTCCCTGTTTGGTACTTTATGCATCAGGCATGACTCTGTGTGTGTGTGTGTGTGTGTGTGTGTGTGTGTGATATTGTACTACTATCTTTGTGAGGACCAATTATAATTTTAGACCTCGACATTTTTGGAAAGTGAGGACGTTTCTGTCGGGTTCAGACTTGGTTTTAGGGTCAGAGTGGTGGGTGAGGGCACTCTGGGTCTGCAGCCAATAATAATTTAATCCAGACCAGAAACACGTTTTCACCACAACCTGACCCGGACCGCTTCTCAGCAGCGACGGAAGAAGAAATCAGATCCTTTAATTAAGTAAAAGTAACAATAAACCAATATAAAAATACTCCATTACCAGGAAAAATCCTACTAATGTGACCTGATGCACCAGCTGGTTTATCACACACAACCATCTGAGCTGATTGGCTGAACCGTCCGTCTATCTGGATTCACCACGCTCACTGACACAAGCTCAGAACTTGAAACCTGATCTTATGCTGTCCTGATGTCAGTGATCCACCCAATGAGGCAGGTTTAAACTGCACCAGATAAACCTGGAGGTGCTGAGATGATAGATTGAATAAAGAAGGAAGTAAAAACAAAGTTCTGCTACTTATATTTGGATAAATTGCGTCTGAAATGTTGGAGAGTTTCACCTCTTTGGGCCTCAAACTGTTTATTTATTTAATGTCTCTTTTGGTTGAACTGAAAACAACTCAGAGAAACACAAATATACACACACAAGCCAGTAAAGCAGTGTGACTTATAAACCCTCATCATGTTATTTTAAAGCTGCTAGATGAGTGTAGCGGAGTAGAAAGCATGAAGCAGCATCACATGGAGATACTGGTGTAAAGTAAAAGGTTGCTGCAGTCGTTCCAAACAACAAAAAAAGGAAGATGGATGGTAGAATAAATACATACAGGATGATTAGACCAGGAGAGTAACAAGCGTTTAACAAAACTATCCATCAAAAAACACAAAGGAGAAGCAGAAAACTGAACCAGCTGAAGTGGAAATATCACGACTCCTTCAACAATGAAAACAACGACCTCTGACCCTGGTGTGATGGACGATGTCAGTAATGTCAAAACATGGACTGATGCTGCAAAAACAAATGTGTTCATTGATCTGATCGCTGTGTGAGTGTTATATATTCTGTTGTTGGATCATCATTAGGTGGTGCTGTTAATCTCTACATAACAGATTTTAAACTGTCTTGAGGACGTAATGTTTGATCTGTCTTCACTCTGATATTGAGTTGTTGTCTTTTGACACATATATATGTTTGTCAATGAGGTTTTCCAGCTTAAATAAAGTTTAAAGGATGAGTTCACAGTTGTTCAAGTGTGTCTATAAATCAGTCATTAAAGGATCTCCTTCATCCACAGTGTGTCCAGATAGACATTTAAAGTGTGTGTGAAGCTTCTGTTCAGCTTCAGCAGTCTGAGTTAGTCATATCAAGTGGATATCTGACACATTTACAGTCTTTTTAGCTCTTTGTTTTAGTTGAAAGTTCCTCCAAACCAAAGAAAAGGAAGCTTGAATGTTTATATTTGTGAATGTGGACTCACCCGGTCCGGGTCAGCTTCTTCTCTCCCAGCAGGGGGGGCTCTGTCGCCCCGGGGTGAAACCTCTGGAAGTAAGGTGGGACCCCCCCCATCGCAGCTCTCCTTCCCCCCTCCCCCTCCTCTTCCTCCTCCACATCGGGGTCTCTGGCTCTCACCTCGCAGTGAGCGCTCACCAGTAAGCCCAGTACCAGCACCAGCTCTCCCACTGCCACCATGTCTGCTCCCGTCCAGATCACTGAGTGGAGGCTCGCACGACCACCAGCTGCTTATAAACAGCTGGAGGAGAGAGAGAGAGAGAGAGAGAGAGAGAGAGGTGGGAGGAGGAGACCACGCCCCCCCCCCCCTCCAGAAAGAAGCCACGCCCCCTTCTTCCTCTGCTGTCAGTGTGTTTTTATGACTCTCTTTATGGGGAAAGACGGGAAAATCCAGATGTCACAACCTCTCTCTCTCTCTCTCTCTCTCTCCATCTTTCTTTTTGATCTCCTGTTTTCTCTAATCAGGTGTGAAAAGACAAAGGTTTACTGCAAACATACATTCATATGATGATTCACCCACAGAAGGGAAATAAAACGCAGGAAAAGGTCGCAGCAGAGGAAGTTCTGACTGTCCTCGTTCCTGTATTAAATGTTTATGGTCTGGCAGATTTAAAAGGCTCAAATTAAAGGAGACATATCTAGCTTCTTGTGGTTGTTGATGTAGGATGTTCAACATGGTGAACGTATGTAGAAAGAAATGCTGCCTGCAAGTCAAAACTCAGGAACCTTCGCTGGACGCTGCGTTGGCAACGTTTTTTTCTACTTCACTGACGAGCTGACGTTGGCGTGTTGCACATGCTCACGTTCAGTAGGCTTGGTTGCTAAGGTGGTTACTAAGGTCGTTGCTAAGGGTAACCTCACATTAAACTTCATTATTTTTTAAGAATAAAACTCAGAGCAGATCTGGAAATAACAGTGGAAAATGTTCGGACTCTAAAAAGTTAAGGGTCAAGCAGGTATTGTGAAACAATGGTGTAAAGGATTGGGCAACAGACATTTAGAGTCAAGTCAGAACATGTTTGGTGTTGCCATGGTGAAACTGTACCTGTTCTCCTTTTGATTGTCGACAGTAGAAGATCAACTTTGCTGCTCAGACTTTTGTCTTTTGTCTAATTTTTTGGACTTTGCAAATTTTGCCTGATTGACACATCCAACGATTTAACTCAACAGTTGCTAAGGTAGTTGCTAAGGTGGTTGCTAAGGTGTTGCTAAGGTGTTTCCATGTGAAGTTGAACATTTGTGAGTAAAGAAGGAGGAAAAGAAGTGAAATCCTGCTACTATAGTTTGTTTACGTAGCCTCCGGAGCCGGAGGAAGCTTCCTGAAAGCTGACCAATCAGAACAGAGTGGGACTCATCAGGAGGCGGGGCCTTAAAGAGACAGGAGCTAAAACTTCCTGTTTCAGACAGAGGCTGAACTGAGGGGCTGCATAAAGGACCAGTAGAAGATAAATAAGGAGTTTTTATTCCAGTAGAGAACCAGAATATAAATATAGAGGCTGAAATGTGAAGAATATGTTCACCTTTAGCACATTTACAGGTGTACTCTGGCACCTTTTCTCAGCATCTGCTTGCTGTTAGAAGCTCGACAATTGGCTGTTTCCTGCTGAAATGCATCCTGGGAGTCTTTATCAAAGATTTTCTAACACAGTGGTTCATCTTTTGTTCTGAGAGAAAATTAGTTGTTATTATGATTATTATTATTATTGATAATAAATAACCCTTGTTCAGAAGTTGATTTGGTTGTTGTATGTGTTGCTCTGCTGTTAATAAGAAGCATCTTCATTCTCTGCCGCTTAATGTGACAAAGTTGAAACATGCAGAGTTAATTGCTCAGAAAAGTAAGAACGTGACAAAAATGGGATTTAAATGTCTTTAGATTTTAGCAGCCAAAACTAACAAAGTGAAGGACTACAGACCAACATGAGCTGACTTTACTTTTACTCTCCTTGTCCGTCTGTCTTCACTCTTTTCCTGTAGAAGTGATAAGAACGGAGGAAACCCACTGACCTTCAGCAAAATGACCTCCTTCCTCTGTGTGTGTGTGTGTGTGTGTGTTCCTGTACTTCTGTCTTTGTGGGGACTAATTACAAACCAAGGACGTGATGGAAAGTAAAGACGTCATGTTGAAAATCAAGGCCAATTTGAAAAATCTAGGGATTGTGTGTCAAACAGAACAAATAACAACAAACGATAATTTGACAACTTTTTTTTGTGTGTTTGATAAAAACTGTTTTCTTAAAAAACTGAATTAAAATGAGAAGAGAGAGGGCCATGAAGAAGAAGAAGAAGAAGAAGAAGAAGAAGAAGAAGAAGAAGAAGAAGAAGAAAAGAGCTGAATCAGATCTGAAATACAAGAGTGGGCAACGTAAGCAACACACGGAAACACCTTAGCAACCACCTTAGCAACCAAGGCTACAGAGCGGACGTCCGTTTGTGGGCATGTGCGATGAGCTGACATCATCACAAAGGAGGAAGTGGAGGTAACCTTACAAACAAAGCGAGCGTTGCCGTTGAATCCTGGGTTTTGTCTTACAGGCGGAATTTCTACATTTGTTCACCTCAAGTTTTGTATTTTTCTCCATGTTTAACATCCAACATTAAATATCAGGACAGTATAAAAACAAAATAAACATCATAATATGTCTCCTTTAAATCTTTTCATGCTGTGATTTTTTTGTTCTGTCTGAGAAGGACGTTTAGAGGGGACAAAAACACACTCACATGTTTTTCTGAATACATCCAATCAACCAACAAACCACAAACAACAGAGGTGAAAAAGTAGTTAGTAGTTAAAGTATTGCAGTAAAAGTAGTGGTTTGGTCCCTCTGACTGATATATTATTATATATGACATCATTAGATTATTAATACTGAAGCATCAGTGTTAGAGCAGCATGTTACTGTTGTAGCTGCTGGAGGTGGAGCTAGTTTACACTACCTTATATACAGTTAGCTAGTTTAGTCCATTGGTTCCCAACCTATTTATTAACCAATTTATTCTTTATTGACATTTGGTGACTGCAGTTTGTCAGAGATCAGCTGTGCTTCTCTGGCCTCAACTCTGAAGTCCAACCCCTCCCATCTGAGAGAGCTGGATCTGAGTGGAAACAAGCTGCAGGATTCAGGAGTGAAGCTGCTGTGTGCATGTTACTGTTGTAGCTGCTGGAGGTGGAGCTAGTTTACACTACTTTATATACAGTTAGCTAGTTTAGTCCACTGATTCCCAACCTAGGGGTCGGGGCCCTCCAAAGGGTCAGCAGATAAATCTGAGGGGTCGTGAGATGATTAATGGGAGAGGAAAGAAGAAAAAACAAAGTTCTGATACAAAGTTCTAGTCCAAGATGTCTGATTTCACTTTGATCCTCCAATTACAGATTTGACAGTAGAAGGCTGACATTACGATGATTCACAATAACACAATGACAAAGTCTCTCTGCTCATTTTAGGGAAAAGTTCACTGATGAGGACATAGTTGGACTATAAACTACATTCTATCTACTTAATTTATTCTTTACTGACATTTGGTGAGTGCAGTTTGTCAGAGATCAGCTGTGCTTCTCTGGCCTCAGCTCTGAAGTCCAACCCCTCCCATCTGAGAGAGCTGGATCTGAGTGGAAACAAGCTGCAGGATTCAGGAGTGAAGCTGCTGTGTGCATGTTACTATTGTAGCTGCTGGAGGTGGAGCTAGTTTACACTACTTTATATACAGTTAGCTAGTTTAGTCCACTGGTTCCCAATCTAGAGGTCGGGGCCCCTCCGAAGGGTCAGCAGATAAATCTGAGGGGTCGTGAGATGATTAATGGGAGAGGAAAGAAGAAAAAACAAAGTTCTGATACACAAATCTGTTTTCAGTTTTTGGACTTTTTCTCTAATCTTTGATTTTTGCTGAAATATTGGATCATTTGAACATTTATTGAAATGAAAGCATGTGAGAAGTTTAGAGGGAAAAATCACTATTTGGATTGAATCATTTTTGGATGCTTGATAAAGATTAAAAACAGAATAAAGGCATGAATTATAATGATGCACGACAGTACACTTAACAAAACACAGATGCAGGAAACAGAAAGAGAGACGTGTCAGACGGGCAGATGATGTCTCACTCTGACACTTATTCTGTCACATGGTTTAGTTTGTTCATTCATTTGCAGGACTGAAGCAGATTAAAGTGAATCACAAGTGAAACAGAAGAGAAAGAGACGTAGGGAGGACTGTTCCTGTCCAGGCTGAGGGACTTTTCCACTGGGAGGAGGGGGGATGTTAGAGGGGGGGGTCGGTTGGTCAGTCAGTGGGTGGGGGTCATTTCCGAGGATTGTTTAAGAGCTGTAAGGAGGAGGAGGAGGAGGAGGAGGACAGAGGGTTTGAAAATGTGGGATAGATGGAGAAAGAGAAAGTGTAGCGAGGAACTGAGGAGGACATGAAGGTTGTGATTTTTAAGAACGGTATTTTCCCTCCACAGAGAAAGAGGATGATATTTCCTGGAATGATATGTGGAAAAACACAAGGCAGCTTTTCCATTGTGTGGGAGTCAAACTAAGACAATTTAAAATACTGAACAGATTATTTTATACCCCCGCCACAGCTATACATACATATATATAATATATTTAGCCCTGCATGCATGACTTATTACATTTTTTATTGTTTATTTTCACTCTTAAAACAAGTGAAAAATCATGCCAATAACTTTTTTCTTTTAAAATATTACATGTTTTTAAATGTTTTTTATATATATTACCGTTTATTACTGAGAGCAAATGGTATGAAAACACATAGGAACATTAAATAACAATAGAGAAATATAGAGAAAAATATTATAAAAAAACTTGATAAAAGTATTTCAAACATCTTATTTAGTTGAAAAATATACTTTTTACCTGTTTTTTTTTAAAAAGTATTTAACAGATGTTCCTGGGCTACTTGGTGCATTTCCTCCTCCCTCTGCCATTTTGAATTTATGATTCAATATCTCATGTCAAAAATGATATTCAGATGGAATATGGATGGTCGTTGTGACACGGTGCTGAGATGGCTTCCAAACATCTGTCGACTGTAGCGACGCCATGCGTGAAAGGGTCTTTATCAGAAGCAGGAGGACATTAAATCACACTGCTGTGTCACACTGCTGAAATTAACTCTAATAAACCATTTTAATAGGTTTAATAGACATTTTAATGTGTGAATTTAAAGCTGGCGGATCAACAGAAGACAATATGTTGATGCTTTTGGGTTTTTTGTGTCTTCTGTTTCTTGTTATTTGTACAAATACAGTAAATAAAAACACTAAACTATTGTTTAAACTCGTCTGACAATCGTTTCTGGTGTTGTTTCACCTCGTGTGTCTGTGTCAATATTAAAATGTAAAAGGCTGAAAGATGGTGGTTAACAGGCAGAGTTGAACTTCTCTGTAATGCATCATGTGACCAGCAGGTGGCAGCATGTTCACACACATTCAGAACACACAACACGCCTGTAACACGCCTGTCAGGACCGTGGTGGGCAAACAGCGGCCTGTGGGCCAAATCCGGCCGTCCAGAAAAAAAACAATTTGATTCTCTGATGAAAACTGAAGTTTTAAATGTTGTTTACGTCACAAATCAGCTGTAGTCGCTGTTTAAAGTCGTCATCATTCAGCAGAGCTTTTTCAGTCTTCAGTCTGATTTATCAAACTAATATGAAACGACAAAAACAAAAGTTTACCTGCCCAGTAAAATCTGATTAAACCAAACTTTAGCCTTTAGTGGAACCATTTTCAGAATCACTTCTACTCCTTCTGACTTTCTGCTTTTAAACATTAAAGAGTTTTAAATGAGACAAAGGTTATGACTGAAAAAAACACACCAACACTGCTGTTATCAGACAAACTGAGTGTAAAATAAAAGATGTATTAACCAACATCAGCAGGCCAATGTGTTTTTGTTTATTTATTTTCATTCATTTAATAATAAAAATGATTTATAACAGTCTTCAGGGTTGTAACTGAGGGTAGATGTCATGTTTCACATTAATAAGTGAAGGTTTACAGCTTATTGAGTCTAAAAATGGATGAGTTTATGTTGTTGGCATCAACATATTGTTTCTGTTGATCTGCCAGCTGTTTGTTTGTGAAGAACAAATCTGTTCTGCTGGTTTATTAGACTTCATTTCAACAACAAGCTGAACTTCACTGAGATTTATTTGTTCTCTGCAGTAAGTTTGTGAAAAATGATGTAAAAGTTTTGATGTGAACAAAAGCTTTCATGAGTTTTTCTACCACTGTCCTACATGTCAGGCTGACAGGCGTGTTACAGGCATGTTACAGGCGTGTTGTGTGTTCTGACTGTGTGTGAACATGCTGCCACCTGCTGCTCACATCCTGAACACACAGCAGAGATTCTCAGCATTATGATGGGAGTTGTTGTCTTGGTTGTTAAAGCAGCAGCTTCAGTGGGATAGGATTACTCCAGTGTTGATGGTTCAGGATGTTTTTACCCGCAGAGGTCTCCTCCTCTCCAGAACAAACAGACCCGCTGATTACAGGTAAAAACACTGAATAAAGCAGTTTCAGCTAAAAAATCAGTGTTTCTCCACCATGTTGGGCGAGCAGCGGACTGTTAGCCGAGCTGCTGCTAACGTTTGCCCAGTTTATTTCTCTGATAACTTAAGATCCAGACGTCCAATGACTAAAATCCTTCTTGCGGCTAAAAGATCAAGTTAAAAACCAGCTAAATTTATCATGAAAATGTGGCTTCAAACTGAATAAAAGTCCATTTCTAACAGTTTGTGTGGAACAAGCACAACAAAGCCCATGTATTATCTTGTATGTGTGTAAGTTACTCTTTGCTAGACGCCATTGTAGCGGACAAACACGGCGCCGACGCATGCATCTCGTGCACTATACTCTTTGGTAGAGGAGGTATGATGCCATTGACAGGCCACCAAATGAAACGGTCCGTTACTTTGATTAAAATGACAGATTTCTCTGGGTTTGAACATTAATGTAAGAACACAACTCAACAACATATAGAACATAGGTCTAGACCTGAGTGACAACAACCTGACGGTTTCAGGAGAGAAGCTTCTGTCTGGTCTAGTTGTTTTTACACATTTTAATGAGGAATCATTACAGATTAGAGCTGATCTGTGTTTTAATGCCGTACCATGGATGACGGACACAGAGACTTTGGCTGCTAAAGGTTTTGCTCCTATTTGAGGCTCCTCGCTGATTATATATTGAATTCCATAATGTGCTGCCTGCCGTCTCACACTGATAATATTTATGAATGAATTTAAAATGAAGCTTCTTTAATCTTATTTCTTGTACATGAAAAATGAACTCTGATATAAATATATCATTAAATTCCTTTCAAAGGTCTTTTTTTCCCTCAAACTCTTAACAAAGGCTCATTAGAGGAATCAGGAGCTTTTTGATTTATATATTATATAAAATCTCAGAGCGGCAGATGGTGTGACATCACTCGGCGGGGAGATGATGTAATACTGTGACATCACTGATGAGCGGCTGCGTTTCCTCTGATCTGAACCTTCAGACGTGCCGCAGCTGTCAGACGTGACAGTTTGATCATGTGAGAAAACCGAATCACGTCTGATTACATTTACTTACATTTACATTAATTTTGTTCAGGGGAGGACATGAAAGAATTATTGAAAACAGTTGAAAAGGAACTGATAATGTTAGAAAAAATAGTTTTATAAGTTACCACTCGATGAATATAAAACAATATTTATGGTGTTATCAGGGTTAATTGTGAAATAAAACTGAATTTAAAACTCTTGCTTGTGATTATAGATCATAAACACTGTTGGAAGCCACATGTAGAATATAGCAAAAAATCTAAATCTGTTGCTATTCTTTACAAAACAAGGGATCTGATGAATAAGAAATGTTTGTATATATATTATATTGTTCACTTATAATGCCATATATATCAATATAAAACAAATAAAGACCGTTTAATTACAGAGCTGTTAGAATAATAAATAAAGCTTGAACTGTGAATCCATTAATCCATTTAGATATTGTGTATTTAAAAATATTGGAATTACTTTTTCAAGTTAGGAATAAAAACCTTCCTGTTTGTATTCCAACATTTCTTTAAATTAAGAGAAGGAAATTATAATGTGCAACATATGCAAAGTGACAACCAGTAGTAATAAATAAAACTTTCTGTTGAGTTTTTTTTAAATCTTTTTTGATTAATTTAATTCTTTTTTGTCCTGTTTCATTTTCTTTATGCATATAAGGTATTAATCTACCCTAACATTGCTGTTCAATTCTCTGCGAACATTGTCAATCTTTCTTATTAATATCGCTGTAGTCTCATTTATTTCAGTTATGTCCATTGTTATTTTTTCTTATTTTCTGCTGTTGTTGTACTGTGCGGCTGTTTGGGGTGGAGGCATTGTTGTTATGTTCTATTTGAAACTAATAAAAAAGTTTATTTTAAAAAAAGCCTTAAAATGTAAAATAATAAAGGATTATGAGGTAAAATGATAAAGATGTAAAATAATTAGGGTTACAATTTATAGTTAATTTTCTTTTTTTCATACTGCTCTTCTTCTTATGATTGTGTGATTTTGTGTGTGTGAAATGAATCAGTATAAACATGTATGATGATTAATTAATTTTTGTTTTATTCCTTATTATTTATAACTGAAATAAACTATTCATTCATTTAATTCAAAACAAACTTAAAGAAACGTTTTAAGTTTGGTTCATTATGAAATATGACATCAGAGTTTTATGTTTTTATTACAGACTGATGTGTGTCCCTTAATGATTTAAATTATTTTTATTCTATTTTCTGTTTATTTTTATTGTTTATTTAACATTTAGATAAGATCGACTTTATTGTGCTCTACTGAGGGAAAATGGCTCAGCGTTTACTTCATTCACACCTCATTAAAAACACACAACTCATTTTTCTTTCAATAGAAAAACAGTTTTATGCTCTTCAAACACATCTAGAAAAATTTAAAAAATAAAATTAAAAAATCATATTAAAACATTTTAAACACACGCAGCACTAAAAAAATGACATTTTATCTGAATAAATGGTTTAGTCAAATACATTTAGGAGGAAAGTAATTAATTTTATTCGACACTGTGTTGGTTTTCTTGTGAATCACAGAGGTCAGAGTTCAGAATCTGATCCAGGAGGCATTAGATTTTCCTCTTAAATGTATTTGCTAATGCAGATTAGCAGCATATGAAGGTCATTTCTAGCAGACAGAGTCGTGGTAAACTGTGATAAATCAAATTATACTGTTGTTGTATTGTTCTTGTAGCTCAGATGAGACATGAAACAAAGAGGCGTAACGTAACGTTCTGTAACAGCCGGACAACCGGAGCGATGACAAGTGACGAGAAATCTGTATTTATATATTTAGAAAAAGTCAATTCAAATACATGAACAGTCAACGTCATAGAAAAATATAGATTTCATTTCTGCATCAGCACTTTCATCATAAAAAAATGACATTCAATGTCATTCCCTATTGATTACAATTATCTTACATTATAGGCTACCAGGGATTTAACGAACTAATTAAGAAGCTTTTCATACAGTATAAAGCAGCCGTGAGAACAGATACTGTAAGAATCACCCACATTCATTTATAGTTTAATGTTGAACTTCCCTGCTTTCATCACATTAAACGTTACTTTTGGCTGGAGAGAGTTTAATTTATATTTCAAGCATTAATTAATTAGTTATTGCAGCACGTTCTGTTTGCAGCGAGTATTCAGTTTGATCCAGCAGCAGAAACAGAAACCTGATTTTGAGTTGTCTGTTTTCAGCACAACATCTAGAACCAAATTTCTCCCAAAATACAGCAACTGTCTTCGCGCTGCTTCATTTGAATGAACCTCCGAGAGCTCAGAACGCACTGCAACTTAAGAAAACACAAGCAAATAGACAAAACATGAGCAAATTAGGAAAACGTCATCATCATTTTGACACACTGCAAATACAGACATTGCAGGGTGTTTTCGAAATGCTGTGTGTGTTGTCAAATTGATGTTTTCTTAATTTGCATGTGTTTTAAGTTGCGTTGTGTTGAGCTCTCAGGGCCACCGTACCTCCCAATTGCACAAAGTGAGTTTCAAAGTCAGGAAAACATCAAAACAGTTGGAGCACTGCTTGAGCTGGTCGTTGCGCCTCTACGCAAACATCGCCCATTGTTGCTGCCTGATTTGCGTCACGCATGAAGAAGCAGGTCCACCATCTTGGACAGCTATGTACAGAGTGGTGTGTTGTTGTAACCCAGTCGCCAGAATAAAATGTCGGCATTGAACGTTTCTGCAAACAACAGAAACGTTGAATATCTACGTTTCAACACATGTAATAGGTATCATATCAATATTTCTACCCACTGAATAAAGATGTTTTATGGTGAGACGACGCTGTGGTTCAGGTCTGGTTAGGTTTAGGCACAAAGACCGCTTGGTTAGGGTTTAGGGAAAGACAATCAACAGCCAATGTCTCATTAAAAACACCCAGTTTTCTCTCCAGAAAACAGCAGCAAACGTCCTGACGTCTCGCTAAAAACATCCACTTTTGTTGGTTGAAACAGGAAGTGGACTTTGGTTTCGAGGTGGTCTTGAACCGTGTTCTCTGCTGATTTCCAAGTTGCTGCCAAGAAACTTACGACAGAAACCACTAACCCCTCCTTCTCCTGATAGGACCGATCAATCAGCTCATATAGATCACATGTGTCACTTTAGAAATGTTGATATGATACGTTTAGAAATGCTAACATGCTAGGTATTTCACATGTTGAAACGTACATATTCAACGTTTCTGTGGTTTGCAGAAACGTAGGCTGGGTGGGGCCTTGCGTAGCTGTCCAAGATGGCGGAGCTGCTCGCACATGTGCAACGAAGATCCGGCAGTCACACACATAATGTCCTTCACCGTCCATTTAGTGTGCTAGCATGCTAACATTTGCTACTTAGCACTTAATACAAAGTACAGCTGAGGCTGATGGGAATGTCTTTAGTTTTGCAGGTTTACACACTAAAAATCACTGGGTTCAAATTTGATCCAGTTTGGGTCGATATAGCAACAACACAACATCTGGTTAACTTTATAAATCTGTTGTTTTGACCCAGTGTCACAAGCTTTAGCTAAAACTGTCTCAAATGTTTTGTTTCTTGTACAAAACGATGTGACGTTCAAAAGATACACAACTTATTAACAATCAGTAACAAACCGTGATATGTAAGTTTAAAAAGAGTAGATTGTATCAAGCTTTAGTTTGGGTCAATAACCCAACAGTACTGTGTTGCTGCTGTATTGATCCAGACTGGGTACAAATTGAACCTGTATTGGACAAAATTAAATGGTGACCAGATGATGGCAATAGTTTTAAAGTCAGAGTTATTATAATTCATCCTGAGGGGAGCGTGATCATGTGACCCAAAATTCACAACAATCCATCCAACGGTCATTTCAGTCAGCTTTTACCAGTCTGGGCCCAGTCTAACCAGTCTGTTACCAGTCTGGACCCAGTCTAACCAGTCTGTTGCCAGTCTGGGCCCAGTCTAACCAGTCTGGACCCAGTCTGGACCCAGTCTGTTGCCAGTCTGGACTCAGTCTAATGGGTCTGTTGCCAGCGTGGACCCAGTCTAACCAGTCTGTTACCAGTCTAACCAGTCTGTTGCCAGTCTGGGCCCAGTCTAAACAGTCTGTTACCAGTCTGGACTCAGTCTAATGGGTCTATTAACAGTCTAACCAGTCTGTTGCCAGTCTAACTGGTCTGGACCCAACTTCACAGTAATCCATCCAAGAGTTGTTGAGATATTTCAGTCTGGACCAAAGTGATGGACAAACAGCCGTTAGCCCTCCTGAGTCGAGCTCTGTGATTGGTCGAGGGTTCAGACCTTCATTATTGCTTCAGAGTGATTCAGTGCAGGTCTGTAGTGTGTGTGTGTGTCTATACTGTGTGTGTGTGTGTGTCTGTAGTGTGTGTTTGTGTGTGTGTGTTTTATTGCAGAAACCACAGCAGAAGCAGAGCGACCAGCAGGCAGCAGGGTCATCACAGGGACAGGAGGTCACAGGTCAGAGAGTTAGTGGGCGGCGGCTGGATGGAGGTTAGGAAACACAACAGGAAGAAGAGGAAGAAACACAAAAGAAGATAAAGGAAGTTAGTTTCAGCAGGATGACATCTATGAAGTTTGATTATTGAAACAATGATGGATGAGAAAGTAAGAAATGAAACGTGCAGAGACGTGTAGAGTTAGCAGCATGCTAACAAGAGATCTCAGCAGGCAGGAAGAAAAAGTTTAAATAAACACTGAAGCAACAGTCAGCAAGTAGAATGAATCTTCTTGTTCTCACAGTAAAATAAGATCAAGTCAAACAGTCAGACATGAAGGGAAATATATTAGTTTACTGTCTGAGTTACATCTCGTTAGCAGTGGAAGCATTCAGATCCTTTACTAAAGGAAAAGTACCAATACAGCAATGTAAAAGTACTCAAAGGTGCAGCGTGTAGCAGTCTGAGCTAACTCATCTCCCATTTTTAGAAGCAGTAGCAGGTGATGAAGGTGAATATTAACGTCTGATAAAGCAGGAATGAGTTTAGTGAGAGCTGCTGCAGCCGAACAGGAAGACGACAGTAAAACATTGTTGTTTATTTGACTCAATAATAGTTTTTATTGCCTTTTCAAAAGAACTGTTTCTATTTACAACAAACATGGAAATCTTTTCTGTAATGATAGAAAGCAACACTATTTTTTTTTCTTTACTAACAGAAGGTTTGAGCAGGTAGCATGCTAACAGCCCTTAGCTTAATCATTCACATGATGTCATAGAAACTTGCATATAAACAGGGAATTCCCTTCTTTTGTATAAAGCCCTAAAATAGATTCAAAAATAGAGGAACATTTCTACAGTGGCACTATAAAGCTGCTAAACAGACCTCTACTGTATTCTTCACTCTTTGCAAAATACAAGTAAAATCTTACAGTTCATATACATTCCTGTTTTATATATATTTTTATATATATATTTCAACAAGCCACAAGTAAATACTATTTTCTTTGCAATAACAAAAAAATAATAGAAATAAAAAGAAGCTTACAGTAAAACATAAAAAAAGTCTCAAGTGGAATACTTTTTTGTAAAATGCATTCATACTCTTCATCTTCTCGTCCAGGAAGTGACCTGAAGCTGCTCAGGTTCAGACACATTTATTCTCTTTAAATAATCGTCTTGAGGTTTGTCGGAGGTTTTTTTTTTTTTTTTTTAACTGTCTGCTGTGCTGGCGGCAGCGGAGGAGGAGGACATAAAAATCATCTGTTTCATGAAAAGAAGATAAATCCAACAGATGAAACAAACAAACCGAGACACTGCGGCTCCAGAAGATTCGTTTCCAAATGTTCTGGGTTTTGTTTCTTAAACAGGTGTGAAGTAAGAGGAGATGTTTCAGATGTTTCAGGTTCCTTATTGATAATATTAACAGTTTGTGATGGACATGAGACTCTCCTGGTTGAATCATCACGATAAAGGATGGAAAGCTTTAATAAAAAGTCAAATCTACAAGACTGAGGACATAAAAACTGATGGAGCAAAAGTCAACTACAAGTCCCAAGGTGCATTTCACTGACAAACAGCCAATCACAGAGCTTCAAATTACACTTTGTAGAAAGCTGAGAAAAGATTCTTCAGTTTGAATCAGTTCACTTTCTGATTCTGACACAGTTTGGGATCATTTAAGTTTCTGTAAACTGGTGTCAGAGCATCAACATATATGATGGGGGTAACATTTCATTTTGTACTAATTTCCTGGAAATGTTTTGAGTAATTTTCAGGTATTTTCTGTTAATTTTTTTAGGACATTTGGTACAAATTATAATAAAAATCTAAGAAGAGTGAACCCATTCCTTATAGGCTATTTCCTGATAAAATTTTAAGACTTTTGACGACTCTTTAACTGACAGAAAATACTTAAATTTTCCGCGTGTATTTTTGCATGCTAAACTTAATATTAGCATTTTAGGTTTTTTCAGTAATTTTGGAAAAAAGTAGCTGCTGTGTAACTATTAATTCTTAGGATGTTTCTTTGAAAGGGTTGTGTAATGTGTTATTATGGGAAATATGCTTGTTATAGTTTGTAAGAAAACAACCTAATATGCTAAGCTACACACAAAATTACACAATAAAAACAAGGTATTTTTATGTCAGTAATACCAACTAAACCAACTGAACACTTTTTGAAGTTGTCTCTACTAATTTGTACTAAATTGCACCACTCTCTCTGTAAAATTACCTAAAAATTAACCGTTGAACACCCTCAAAGTACTCAGAAAACATCAGGGAAATAAAAAATAAATATCTAGGAGAGTTTCTATGTTCAGTAACATCAAGGAGTTAAAAGAAAACGTGTTAAAATGTTGAGGAACCAGCAGCTCCGCTCACTTCACAGCTTTATTTCACTGCTGACAGTCTGAACAAAATATCATTTTCAACACAACTCAAGTTAGTTCAATGTCGAGAACATCCAGGTTATAATTCTTTGTATTCGTCATCAGGACAAACATGATGAGAAACACGAGCAGCTGTATAAACATCATACTGTTTCTGTCTCTAAACACTGAAGCACAATAATACTGACGTGTTTTATCCACAAGTTGAGTTTTTTTTTAGTTTTTTGAGTCAGTTAAAGATCCAGAAACTGTTTGAATGATGTGATTCTCGTCTGTTTCCTGAGATATGTTTGTTTTCAACATTATTTGTAATGTCTCGTTTTATATGTATTGTATTTACATTTGTTCATTTTAAAGATTTGATTTCATAAATATTAGTTTTATTGGTCACGTATAACCATCTTTTGTTTGTAATTGTATTATTATTGTTATTGGTTAAAGCGGTCGTGTCCTCTGTGTTTTGTTTTTTTCTGGGAGTTTCAGGTTCTGAGGTGCAGCTTAAGTTTCATATTTTAAAGTTACACATGGCTTACACCAATATTTTTAAGTGCTTTTGACTATTTTCCAGCCATGAAAAATTAAAAAATACATTGATGAATAAATGCAACGATTCAACAGTTTTTCTGTCTAAAACTAATTCCTGTAGGAGGGTAGAAAGCTCTTTAAAAGCAGCTTTCATTGTTGGCAACTCTGGTAAATAAAGGAATTAAAAAACAAACATAAAATATACAATGGTTTAATAAATTCAAATTCAAATTCATGAATATTTAAGCCATTTTTCAGGTCTCTTCAAATGATCTGTGGGGCTGTTTGGCTTTTTTACATCAATACACAACCAGGAGAAATACTCTGAGAGAATTTGTGACTTTATTCCATCGACAAACCACAAAAGTCCTCCCAACAGAACATCAACACTGACTTTAAAACTTTAAGATGGATTTCTTTCCATTGGACCATGTATGTTTTATGACTGATTTTTCTAAATTATATATCAGAGTATCATCGGCGTATGGTGAAACTCATTTTCTGGATTTTTACATTTTCGTCTCAATATGAAGACAACATTTATTTTTCATTTCAACTATAAAATATCAAACATTTGACTAAAGTGCTTCAGAAGTATGATCTAAATTAAAACTTTATATATTAGAGTGAAATGAAACAGGGAAAACTTGTATTCTCAAAGGCTTTAGCAGAGCCGCAGGAACATTTCAGTTGGGGATGATGACCCTCAAACACACAGTTTTTAGTTTTGCTGCTTAAATGTCTCTAAATATTTGCTGCAGTGACGTTACTGTGCACACGGAGACGTTGACAGTTACTAAAGCAGCCTCTCTAATCTTTAGAGTAAATTGTTAAAAACACTCATACATCAAAACAACACACGATAAAAAAATAACACGGAAAGCTCGCACTGCTCAACGTAATTTAAAAAGCAACAAGTCTACAGGGACTGCAGAGGAGACAGATAAGAAGATAATGGACTGAAATGACCAATAACCTAAATTTAATAAATAAAGTTTCTGTTTGTTTCATTTATTTCTCAATTTTAATTTAAATGTGCAATAAATTAAACAAAAGTAGAACACATTTTAGTATTATAGGTAGGTAAAAAAAACTTGTAACTAATGTTAATTTTTATGGGTTTTAAAACCTTTTAAGTGAACATGATGTTCTTTGGGTAAAGAAGGTTTTACCATGTTTTGCTTATGAAACTCATTCAGAACTCCACTGGAGAAAAAATCCACAAAAAAAAGAAAAACTGTCCTAGAAAAAAAGGTTTTTGAGATTCAAGCTTTTCATTTGTGTTGAAATTGACATCTTGTTTTTTTGCAGTGACATCACGTCCAGCGTCTCTGATCACTTCTGATCACATGTCGTCCACCTTTCTGCCGCCATCACAGCCAGACGCCACCAGCAAACACACACATGGGTTTACTGGTCACACCTGAACACAACCCGCCGCGGACGGACAGCGTCTGACCCGTCACCGTCACAGATGAGACGCAGATAAATCATGTCGACGGCGTTAATGCAAGTTTTTAACCAGCAGCCGTTTAGATGACTAAAATCTGTTCTAGTGAGTCAGACGTGACCACGGCGGGTCAGGACCAGGACTTTGTGCAATTTCATCAGATTTGTTTCATTAAGTTTGTCAGTGTTACCTAAATGTTGCTTAGTTTTTGATCAATATCAATAAAATATTACAGTTTGATCTTTTTAGTAACAAAACTCCTGCTGATGGACAGTGACCTGAACTCTGGGATTCTATTGGACGATATCCAGCAGTTTTCTGCCATCCAATGATCCGATTGGTCAAGAGATTTGCTGTGACGTCATGGGAGCCACAACTTTAAACCTTGATCATTCTATACTGGAGCTAGACTCTGAGTATTTGAAGAGGCTGTACGGTAAACTCGAGATAAAACTAGAATGTAAAACATTCTGATCATCAGCAGAAACATCAGATTCCTCATCAAACTCTTTTTTTCATCTTAGTCGATGTTTTGTTTGTTTTTTTTTAGATTAGATTGATCTCAGCTTTTCTTTTTTTTTTTTTTTTTTTAAATGGGGAACTGTTTGAAAATCCAATTCAATGTGGAAAAAACTAAACTCATTCATGGCAAAGAGTCAAACATTTCTTTCTTGACTTGGTCTGTGCACACAGATAAATACTTCAGGATGAACACTGTTAGCAAACGAGAATTTAACGGCGGAGAACTTCAAGCAGGAACTCTCTGTTTTCTCTGTCGGAGTCGCTTGTTTCAGTTGTCAGTTTCACCTCTGAGTGATTTGTCTAACTGACTTGTTTCTTGTTTGTTGAACAGGTTTAGAAAGCTGCTATTTAATAGCAGTTAGCTAGTTTGTGGAAACAGAGGCAGCTCCCACGTGTTTCAGTGGTGGAAGAAGTACCAAAGCAGTGTAAAAATACTCCAGTACAAGTAAAAGTTTTTCAAGTTTGCATTTAAAATCCTGTTTAAGTAAAAGAACAGAGTATTAACATGTACATTTACTAGTTTTGCAGAAAATGGAGCATTAATACATTTCTTATACCGGTGAACCAATGCATAGTGAGATGATAATCTGTGTAGGACACAAGAAAACACTTCTGATGCATAAATTTGGATTCAGAAAATTTAAATACTCAAGAACAAATATCTAAAATTGTACTTGAGTAAATGCACTTAGTAACTTTCCACCGCCGGCTAAACCCGCCCTGGACTCAGAGATTAAGCTGAAACATGCGACTCTGACGGAGAACAAGAGGGTTTGTTAAACTGTTGAAGTTTTTTTTTCTTTAAATAAAGTTTTCTTCTTACAGCTACAGGAACAAGTCATTTCTAGTTAAAGTGTTCGCTCCGTTATTCGTCATCAACGTCATGGCGGCGTCCTCAGAACAACGGAACGAGAAGCATCAGGAAGGATCATTTTTAAACACTGTCATCGTTCTGCTGTGAAGAATAAACTTGAGAAAACATTTAGTTTCTGTTTGTTTGTTGGATCACATGCTGACTGGCTGACAGGGCTCACCTGGTGAACAGGGCGGGTATCACTGTCACACGTCTGGACTGCGTTTCCCAGAATACACCTGTTCTGTTTGCTGTTGGGCGTTCTCACCGTTTCAAATGATTTCTGTTCAGGTTTTCTTTTTCACTTTGATATTTAGAGAGCTGATATCAGTCTTGGGCAGATTATATCAGATTATATCAGATTCTGGTCTCTGTTTCTGTTCTGATCAAAGCGGTCACTAATTAACCTTCATTCTGTGAGTAACTTGATAAAAAAATGAAACTCATCTGTGAGTTTGTGTGTCTGTAACTCGACCAAAGATCATTTGCAAGGGAAGAAGCTTCACAATCAGAGTGTTTGTGTAGTTCCAACAACTCCAACAGATCAATCATTTAAGATGTTTTTAATCAGGTCTATCAGAGTTTGGATCAAATAGTTCCTGAAAATAAAGTTTGTCTGATTAAAGAAAGATTCCAGTTTATTTTAACCTGATGCATTTCCCATAAATGTGGTCATTGTCTGTAGCATCCGTTATGGCTAACCGTTATGGCTGCATAGGCGACTACATCCGGGGAAGCTTGCCGGCTAACTGAATCACCCACATATTCACTCACAGTTATAGGTTTGTTTACGTCTGAGGCTCAGTGTCTGTTCCTGCTAGAGAAGAAGAAGTAACTTAGATAAATAAAATGGTTCATGGCTGCAAATTTCCAAGTTGCAAGGATAAAATACACTGAGCAGTTTTCATGGACTCTACTGCTGGATGATAGAGACTTAAATACTGTAAGTCCTCACACAATCTAAAAGCTCTAATCTGTAATAATCCTTCATTAAAATGTTTAAAACAACTAGACCAGACAGAAGCTTCTCTCCTGAAACCGTCAGGTTGTTGTCACTCAGGTCTAGACCTATGTTCTATATGTTGTTGAGTTGTGTTCTTACATTAATGTTCAAACCCAGAGAAATCTGTCATTTTAATCAAAGTAACGGACCGTTTCATTTGGTGGCCTGTCAATGGCGTCATACCTCCTCTACCAAAGAGTATAGTGCACAAGATGCATGCGTCGGTGCCGTGTTTGTCCGCTACAATGGCGTCTAGCAAAGAGTAACTTACACACATACAAGATAATACATGGGCTTTGTTGTGCTTGTTCCACACAAGCTGTTAGAAATGGACTTTTATTCAGTTTGAAGCCACATTTTCATGATAAATTTAGCTGGTTTTTAACTTGATCTTTTAGCCGCAAGAAGGATTTTAGTCATTGAACGTCTGGATCTTAAGTTATCAGAGAAATAAACTGGGCAAACGTTAGCAGCAGCTCGGCTAAGCAGCTGAAATTACATATTGTGTGTTTAACACCTGTGTGATAAACATATTTTTTATGAATCTACCACAGAGCCAAGAGAGCGAAGTCATCATGACACATAGAGCCATAAAGGCCTCATTTATGGGAAATACATCAGGTTCATATGAGCCAGAATTTTAATCTTAGTAGCTCCGACTGTTGCTGACAGGTGCATTCTGGGAAAGGCAGGTGTGCAGACGAAGGGGGGCGGGGCTTAGCGGACTAACCTTGGCCTGCGGTCACCATCCTTTGGTAAGGATGGACGCGCAGCTCTCGCCTCCGAACTTTAGCGGCAACCGCACCTGCACCAGACGGCAGACACCACAAACCGTCATGGAAGACACGGAGTCACCTGTCCACAGTGTCACACAACAGTCCATACAGGTACGCACAGGTATGTCATCACATCTACACAGCTACACACGCATAGAGAGAGAATCATTAGAAAATACATGTTAAGGCACAAAATGAGGCTGATTCTGGTCACAGGTGACATCTGAAAGGATTCCAGGTCGACATTGAAACCGTGTGATGTCATCGTGAGGGCGGCGCCCTCCATCAGGTCGATCAGTTTCATTGGTTGTCACAGTGTTGTTGTTTTCCTACGATGTACGGTCGAGTATCAGAACCACTGCTGGAAAAACATCAGCTGAGATTTCCAGAACAAAGTCGTAATATTACAAGAAAAAAAAGAGGAAAAGTTTAATATTTTTGGAAAATTAATATTTTGGAGGGGAAAATATTTATATTTCAAGAAAAAGGTAAAATATTTCAAGACTAGTCATTTAAAGAAAAAAAAATGTAAAAAACTGTAATAATACAAATAACTTATAATGTCACGTAATAACTTTCAAGAAAAAAACATAATATTTTGTATTTTGTATATTTATATATTTTAGATGTTTTTTAAAGTCATAATTTTTTGAGAGAAAAAACACAATACTTGACAAAAATGTAACATTTTTAGGGAAATGTAATAAAAAGAAAAAAACATTGTTTCATATAATAATTTGGGATATTTTAAAAAGATTTTTTTGTATTTTTTTAAGTCATAGTTTGTTGGGGGAAAAATTGTAATATTTCAAATAAAAGTCAAAATATTACAAATAAAAAGTCAAAATTTTATTAGAAAATAAAAACAATAATAATTTATTTCTTGAAATATTTCAGCTTCATTCTTTAAATCTCAGGTTCAGTGTTTTCCTGATACGTCGGATTTTCTGACCAATAAGAGGAAACTCAGGTACGACAGAAAGAAAACAAACACAGGAAGTTAGCAGTTCTGTTTAGTATCAAAACACGCCGCAGCCATGTTTTAACCGTGTTGGAGGCGTGTTTTTTATTTTTTTTTTAGCCGTGTTGGCTTCAGCTCAGCGTCTCTGTTGCACATTCACAGGCTTTATTCGTTTCAGAAACTCTCGCTGTCATGTGACGTCAGAGGAGCGCGGCGGTTGGTCGGTCGGTTGGTCGGTCGGTTGGTCGGCGGCTCTGACGTCTGACAGGAAGCTCAGAGAGGAACAGTAGTACAAACATCTTCAGCCAATCACGTTACAGTAAGAGTTGACACGGTCGTACCTGAACGCCTCGTTCACGACTGAAACGTCTGACAGTCGGAGTCCCGGCGGCGCCGCCCGGTGGACGAACGCCGAAACAGCTGATTCGATAATTCAACAGTTATATACTTTATATTTTAAACTGCTGTTTTATTGACTTTGTTATTGTTTACGTGTTGTTATTTACGTTACCGTTGTTAACGTGTAATTATTGTTTATGTTGTTATCGTTGTTTAGATCCCGAGGGAAGTGACATCATCACCGTCCTCCATGCAGCGTTTCCTGTTTACGGCTTCTCTGTCAGTCAGACGCCACGCTGTGAACGAGGCGTGTGTGTGTGTGCGTGTGTGTGTGTGTGTGTGTGTGTGTGTGTGTTTGTGAGTGTTATGGAGCGAGGAGGAGGAGGAGGCGCTTGTTTTCTATCTTTCAGGAGGCGTGTCTGAGGAGCAGCGTGGGGGCGGGGCTCCACTGGCCATGGGGGTGGTGGTGAGGCGTGGGGGAGCAGTCGCAGGAGCAAGGGGGGGCGGGCTTACCTAATACCCCCCCAGAGTCCAGGGGGTACTCCAAGATGGAGGCCGGCGCCGCCAGAGCGTACGGGTAGTCGTACGGCGCAGCGTAGATCAGACCCGACTCGGCGCCCGGCGGCATCAGAGCCGACACGCCCGGGTGAGGCGTCCCGTTGGGCAGCACCGTCTGGATCTGACGAATCAGAGGCATGAGGGCGGGGCCTGCGGGGGCGGGCGTACGCAGCGTGGTGGGCGGAGCCAAGACCGGGCCAGGGCCGGAGAGGACACGAGGAGTCTGAGAGGAGGCTGCAAGAGAGAAGGCAAGGGAGGCTGAGGAGGAGGAGGAGGAGGAGGAGGAGGAGAGGGGAGGAGGGGGAGGAGGAGGAGGAGGAGGAGGAAGAGAAACAGCAGTTAGTGTCTATCAGTGATCGTGTTAGCATGTTAGCAGAGAGTCAGGTGTGTTTCCTGCCCTCTGATTGGTCAGTGAGTCTCACATGGTTTGATGTTGGCGTCTCTGTAGGTCCCGTTGAGGATCGCTAACTCCATCAGCTGCATTTTCTTCAGACTGTCCTCTCCCTCCGCCTGCAACACAGCAGCACCACGATCACACACACACCTGGATATACCGATCAATGATCAATATCACTAATACGTTCATTACTAATCCTTCTTTATCAATTCATTTGAAAAACACCATGTTGGGCGAGCAGCGGACTTCCTGGAGGGGCTGTTAGCCGAGCTGCTGCTAACGTTTGCCCAGTTTATTTCTCTGATAACTTAAGATCCAGACGTCCAATGACTAAAATCCTTCTTGCGGCTAAAAGATCAAGTTAAAAACCAGCTAAATTTATCATGAAAATGTGGCTTCAAACTGAATAAAAGTCCATTTCTAACAGTTTGTGTGGAACAAGCACAACAAAGCCCATGTATTATCTTGTATGTGTGTAAGTTACTCTTTGCTAGACGCCATTGTAGCGGACAAACACGGCGCCAACGCATGCATCTTGTGCACTATACTCTTTGGTAGAGGAGGTATGACGCCATTGACAGGCCACCAAATGAAACGGTCCGTTACTTTGATTAAAATGACAGATTTCTCTGGGTTTGAACATTAATGTAAGAACACAACTCAACAACATATAGAACATAGGTCTAGACCTGAGTGACAACAACCTGACGGTTTCAGGAGAGAAGCTTCTGTCTGGTCTAGTTGTTTTTTCATTTTAATGAGGAATCATTACAGATTAGAGCTTTTAAATCTGAACAGTCACTTTACTAATAACAGTTACAGGCTTAGGACAGGTGATTTGGTGGTTGCCTAGCAACAGTTGCTCTTTTTTTTTTAAATTGCAGGCTTCAATAAAAGGGCGACGCACCTCGTGGTTGCAACCTGCACAAAGCGTTCTGTCTGATCAGAGCCTTAATGTACAACTATACTGTATTATATATAATATGTATCTATACACAGACATGTACTGTAAATACATATAAACACTTTTACTGTACATGTATGTTTATATAATGTATTTATACACATATATGTGTCTCAGTGAGACGAACACTAACACATGACGATCAATGACAGAGGAACAATGGACAGGAAGCAGACACACAGGACAGGAAGTCCTTGTTATGTAAGAGTGTGTTTATAAAGATCTGCAGGTTATTCTGGGCTGCCGGACAGCAACTTCCTGTCCGACCAGCGCCGCAGGAAGTCTGTCTGTTATTGAGTCCTCAAACCTTACACATATCTCTCTGGAGCTTTTGACCACAGGTTGGAGCTGCACACGAAGCTTCCTGTGATCCGCCGACTACCTGGAGACCTTCAACTCTGAACATCACTGCAACATGAAACTAACTTTACACTTCCTGTCAGATCACACACACACACACAAACACACAAACACACACAAACACACACACAAACACACACACGTGTCACATGAGTCCACATCGTGTGTCATGTCGCACTATTTTAACCCGCTCATCTTCCTCTTTTTTTTTTTTTTCCTGGCTCCCTGATTGGTCGGATGAAATCGAGGAAGTGAGAGTGGAGGAAGTGAGGATCAGCAGAATCACCACTTCCTGTCTCACTGTCTCACACACACAAACACCCCACATATGTCATCCCCACAGCACATAAACAGTTAATAAATGATTCACTATAAAGCATCCTGGTGAACGTCTGGACTGTTTATGTGGTCAGTGTGCTGCAGGACAGTCAGTGTTAATATCTATAATGTGAATATTAAATGTTTATCTGTAATTTTTCTACATTGGTCTCAGTAATATCTGCTGAAGTAGAATCACGTCTGCAGCTGCAAGAACTAAACTTTCCACTCTTATCTTGGGATGTTTGAATTGAAAGAGAACATATTTTAATCCTAATTATAACTATTAATAACTGTAATGAAGCATATAAAGCAGAGAGCTGAAACAGTGTGTGTGTGCGTGTGTGATATTTAAAATGGGATGGAGCACTGAATTATTGTATTTGGTTTAGAGAAGTTGCTGCTAAATTCTCTCTTTCGGATTGGAATTTTATTTTTAGGAATAATTTGCAGTTTAGTATAAAAACATTATTAAACTACATTCAAATCAAAGATGATTATTATACAGAAACACATATATAAACTTACTCTCTGTAAGTTTATATATATGATGGCAAAGGTACTGATACAGATATAAAGCTGTTCATCAGATAGAGCAACCTTTATGTGTCGTCGAGGATGAATTTCATTTTATATTTTATTGCCATTCATAAAACAACTTGTTTGAAAAGACAGAACAGAAAAACTCTGATTTATTTTGGTTTTCTGATGCTGATGTGCTGATTTAGCTCTTTAATATTTACAGGAGACGCTCGGCAGCTAAGACAGAGAACACTGAACCGGCCTAACGGGACATTTCATACATGTAAATTAATGCTTTATTTCTGAATTTGTGGAGCTGTGCATTAATGAAATGACAGATTTCTCTGGGTTTGAACATTAATGTAAGAACACAACTCAACAACATATAGAACATAGGTCTAGACCTGAGTGACAACAACCTGACGGCTTCAGGAGAGAAGCTTCTGTCTGGTCTAGTTGTTTTTAGACATTTTAATGAGGAATAATTACAGATTAGAGCTTTTAGAGTGTGTGAGGACTTACAGTATTTAAGTCTCTATCATCCAGCAGTAGAGTCCATGAAAACTGCTCAGTGTATTTTATCCTTGCAACTTGGAAATTTGCAGCCATGAACCATTTTATTTATCTAAGTTACTTCTTCTTCTCTAGCAGGAACAGACACTGAGCCTTGTGCACTATACTCTTTGGTAGAGGAGGTATGACGCCATTGACAGGTTAGCGGTAAATTCCCCGGTAAGTACGTTTCCAGTCGACCAAGATGGTTGCCGACAGCAACAGTAGTTATTCAGATAAACTGACCACATATCGGGAATCTAAACGTTTACTTTCTCACCTGACACAGCTTAATATCCAATCATTGCATTGCTGTTGGTTGGTGCAAAATGCATTCTGGGATATTTAGCTTTGACTGACCAATGGTGTAACTTCATCACTCAGTCAGTCAGTCATGTGTTTATAGAGCAGGCTGGCGGGCGGACTCTCTGTGATCACCTGTACCGCGTCTTAATGAACTCATGCGATCACGGCTCATAAATACGAGGAGATATGCTGATTATTATTATTTTACGATCATGACATCATCAGATAAAATAAACCACATCCTGCTTTAATGGCAGCAGCTGTGAGTTCGGCATATATTGACGTTTAAAATGAGCGGTACAGTTCAAGCGCAGCCACAAAACATCTGTTAGCGGAACACGACACAGCGAGAAGCATCAATACGCGTCTGAGGTTCATTTATACAGATGTGGCAACAGATGCTTTGTGGCTGCGCAGCAACCTTTTGACTTTCTGGGTGATCTCACAGCACAGCTGCTGTCATGAACCTGGATTTCTGTTTATTGACAGACGATGTCCTGACCGTCAGATAATGGTTTTATCTTCAGCAGCAGCAGCTTCAGGACGAGCCGCAATCAAAATATCAGAATCGTTCGCTATCTGACAGCAAAATATGTGAATGAGAAGAAGTAAAATGTGAATCCAGCTGCTTTAAACTCTCCGTACAGTCGACTTTACCGACTGAGAATGAATGAACTCAAAGGAAAGGAAAGTGTTTTGTGTGCATTTCCTTCACATTTCTTGTCATTAACCTGCGTGAAAGGTCACAGAACACAGGTGGAACAAACACCATCGACCACAGAAGAAGAAGAAGAAGACAGCGGTGAGGTGGAGGTCAAGAGGTCAGGTGACTCACCGCGGGCACCAGCAGCTTGTTGACTTCCTCCACGGCTCGTTTGAGTTTGATCTCCGCTCGGTTCTGAGCGTCCTCCACCGTGATGAGGACGTGGAGGTCCTCGTTCAGGTGCTCCCAGTTCGGCTTCCCGCGGTTCTGCTCCTCCTGCAGACGGACATGGCCGAGAGAGAGAGAGAGAGAGAGAGAGAGAGAGAGAGAGAGGTGGAACAGGAAGTTTATAACCATCCAAGCCCTCGGAGACGCTCAGCAGCTAACACACTAGCAGCTCTGTGAGGACGGAGCCTGAAGACACGACGTTCTGCTCACACAAAACTGACAGTAAATAAAAACCGATATGCTTAATCTGCCCGGCAACCTGAAGAGCTGCAGCGGACTGGACACACACACACACACACACACACACATGAAGAGGACTTATTTGTTATCTCAGCTCATCTGTGTGTGTGTCAGCAGGGCTTCGGTCCAGAAACAACAAATCAAACTCTCACATTTCTGTTTTTATCTCCTCCTCTCTCCTCCATCTGGTTTCTGTTGACCTCCCGTTGTTCTTTCTGTCTCACGTATCTCAGTTAGCGTAGCAGGTGGCTAACCTCGTTAGCATCCCTCACACAGAAAGATAAACAGTTGTGTGTTTTTGCAGCAGTTTGACCTGAAATGTTTGAAATTGTTTCCATCTTCTTCCTTCCTCGGCCGTTTTAAGATCACTTCAGTAACTTTGCTTCATTATGACTTCAGTACACATTTTAACCTCAGTGTTTTTATAGCAGAGCAGAACTGATGATGTTTTCTGATAGTGATCAAAGTCAGTGGATTTATTCACAATCAGTAAATAATAAGAATATAATCACCTTTCATTTGTCAGTGAAGTTTTGTTCAGTTTCTGCAAAAGACCAGCTGAAGTCTTGTAGGGATTACTGAACAGAACTACAGTCTTTTTATGGTGATGTAGGTTCTGGACCAGGGGCTACAGACCCCTTAGGAAACCCTGGTCCAGAACCTACATCACCATAAAAAGACTCAAAACCCTCTAAAAGAGACTCAAAACCACCACAAAGACTCAAAACCACCAAAAAGACTCAAAACCACCAAAAAGACGCTCAAAACCACCAAGAACAGACTCAAAACCACCAAAAAAAGACTCAAAACCACCAAAAAAAAGACTCAAAACCACCAAAAAAAGACTCAAAACCACCAAAAAGACGCTCAAAAACCACCAAGAACAGACTCAAAACCACCAAAAAAAGACTCAAAACCACCAAAAAAAAGACTCAAAACCCCAAAAAAGAGATGCAAAACCACCACAAAGACTCAAAACCACCAAAAAGAGACTCAAAACCCCAAAAAAGACGCTCAAAAACCACCAAGAACAGACTCAAAACCAACAAAAAAGAAACTCAAAACCACCGTAAACAGATGCAACTGTTGACATCAACAGTGTTTGTAGACGTTATTGGACTTTAAGGCAGTTAAAGGATCATCAGCTCCATTTCAATGTTTCCTTAATTGGGGAAAAAAACCCTCTTTTTTACAATTCTTAGGAAAAATAAACATCAGATCACAACAAAAAGTCACATCGATCCCAACGGAGCGGCTACATCTTCATCTGTTTGCTGCCTTTTAAGTTAACTGAACTTTAATTCTCTTATTTTCAGTTGTATTTAAATGTGACTTTTCATAACGTGTTGTGTTTCTTCTGCATGTCGTCTTCAAGCCTTGTTGTGTTTTTTTTTTTTTAACTGTTTGTCTCGTTCAGGTGTTCAAGACGCTGCTTACATCATCCTCAGGACAGACGACAGCTCGTCCCATCGGCCAATCAGCCGCTACCCGCCACCAATCAGAGAGCCTCATTAGTTGAAGGAGCGACCGTTCATCAGTCAGTCTGACAGACAGACGGTCGCCTCGTTATTATTATTAACCGTCATCATTAACCATCGGTGACAGCCAGCCAATCACAGGGGCCTGACGAACTGTCAATCATCATGATGTAACTCGGAGAAATAGGGAGCAAATGAACACGGTTTCTTCTTCATGCACGTGTAAAGAAGTGATTAAAAGTGTCGTTACCTTCTTCTTGTCCCTCATGGAGCCTTTCCCTCGCACCATGATCTTACATCCTGTCTCCGCCTCCAGCTGCTTCGCCGTCAGACCGCGAGGACCCAGAATCCTCCCGACAAAGTTAAACTGACAGGAGACAGAGAGAGAGAGATCATCTGGTTACCATGACGACAATTCAACAACTGTGAACCTAAGCTTTTAATGTACTGGGATGCAGTTTGTTTATGTTGTTGTTGTGATGTGCTGTGGCGACTGCGGGTGGCGCCAACAGGACCGGACACACATTTCTACTCTAACACACACACACACACATCAGATTTAATTAAAAGTCAAACTGCTGAAGCTGTGAATCATATTTATAGCCTCTATAATGGATCACTCTCTCTCTCTCTCTCTCTGCAGTGATGTCACGCCTGTAATAAACAGCTGTGTGTGATGTCATACCAGCTGTTACTCTTACTGTGTGTGGACTTGTTTATGTCACATATGATGGACAGCAGAGATGGAAAGATTTACATGTTCATGCCATTATAAAGATTAAATCACTGAGTATTGACGATATAACATCATATCAAGAGCAGATTTAATTATAGCTTAATTGTACCAGTTTTTTTAGTTTTTACACTTTTAGCTTCATAAATTTTATCTTTGATTTTTAACATATTTCCATGTGATGCTACTTTCTACATTTCAGAGGGAAATATTGTACTTTCTACTCCACTACATTTATTTGACAGCTTTAGTTACTTTTCAGATGAAGATTTGACACAATGGATAATAAAACAAGCTTTTAAAATACAACACATTGTTAAAGATGAAACCAGTGGTTTCCAACCTTTTTGTCTTTTGACGTCTTACAAAAAGCAGTGTGTAGTCGGGGTCACATTTCACATGTCTATGAGTTGTTAACAGCTCCACCAAATAGTGATTTTTCCCTCTAAACTTCTCACATGCTTTCATTTCAATAAATGTTCAAATGATCCAATATTTCAGCAAAAATCAAAGATATCAGAACGTTGTTTCTTTCTCAGCAAGTTGATCTTGAATAACAACAACCTGCAGGATTCAGAGGAGCAGCTGCTGCTGTTCAGAGACCCTCAGATTTATCTGCTGACCTTTTGGAGGGGCCCGACCCCTAGGTTGGGAACCAGTGGACTAACCTAGCTAACTGTATATAAAGTATTGTAAACTAGCTCCACCTCCAGCAGCTACAACAGTAACATGCACACAGCAGCTTCACTCCTGAATCCTGCAGCTTGTTTCCACTCAGATCCAGCTCTCTCAGATGGGAGGGGTTGGACTTCAGAGCTGAGGCCAGAGAAGCACAGCTGATCTCTGACAAACTGCAGTCACCAAATGTCAATAAGGAATAAATTGGTTAATAAATAGGTTGGGAACCAGTGGATTAAACTAGCTAACTGTATATAAAGTAGTGTAAACTAGCTCCACCTCCAGCCTCCAAACCACTACTTTTACTGCAATACTTTAACTACATCAGGCTCAGAATACTCATTTACTTTTACTGCAGTAAAGGATCTGAATACTTCTTCCTGTTGGTGTTTTATCATCGTGTGTCTTTTTCTGTCTGGAGACGTTTTACATGTTCGTCTCCGTCCTACAAAACTACAAATGATATGTTGAGGTTTCCAAAATACTGGACATGTTTTTTTAAATGTGACAGCAACAGTAACGGCAGGAGGTCTGAAAACATACAAACACAGAGAAACACACACACACTCACTGAGCTGCAGAGGAAACCTGATTAGTGTTTTGTTGATCTGATTATGTGTTTCAGTATGCAGCTCTCATCCTGCAGCAATCATACTAATAGCTATAACCAGATTACACACACACACACACACACACACACACACACACACACACACTTACGTCAGGATATTCCTTCACAGGGACGTAGAGTTTCTCCTGCAGTTGGACGATGGGACCGACGGCGTCCGGCAGCTCGCTGCTCCTCTCTGAACCATTCAGGGTGTCGTTGTACATGTCCTTTCTGACACGCCTGATCTCTGCAGCACATATAACACGCTACACGTTAACACACAGCAGGTCAACAGACATCAAGATTATAAGTTATAGAGCTGCAACGATTAATCAATAGATAGGAAATTAATATAATATATAGTTAATAATCTTTTATTCATTTTTTTTTTTAGCAAAAATGCCCCAAAATTCTCAGTTTCAGCTCCTTAGATGTGATGATTTGACACTTATATGTGTCATATGTGACAGTAAACTGCATATTTTGGGGTTTTGTTCTGTTTTTTTCACTGTTTTCTGGCATTTTTTTAAGAATATAAACTCTTATTGGCTTCTTAATAAAATACAGAACAACCAAAACAACAAAAAAACGTGACTTCAGCAGCATTAAATCTTTGCTCTAATCAGTAAATGGTTTCCAAATTCTCTCAGATGTGTCTCAGTTTCTCTGCTTCCAGATGCTGCAACAATTAATCAATAGACAGGAAATTAATCTGCAACTATTGTCATAATTGAATTATCATTTATTCTTTTTTTTTTTTTTTTTTTAGCAAAAATGCCCCAAAATTCTCGTTTCAGCTCCTCAGCTGTGACGATTCTGCACTTATATTTGCCATATGTGACAGTAAACTGCATATTTTGGGGTTTTGTTCTGTTTTTTTCACTGTATTTTTTAAGACTATAAACTCTTATTGGCTTCTTAATAACTTAAAAACATCCAAAACAACAATAGAAAAAGAAAAAACGTGACTCGAGTTAAATCTCTGCTGTAATCAGTAAATTCTCTCAGATGTGTCTCAGTTTCTCTGCATCATCTTTCTTTTTTTTTTACAGGCAAAACAATCAATCAATCAAGTGATTGAGAAAATCATCTGCAGATTAATAGCTCAGTAATCAACCCGCGCCTCCTCGTTGCACTTTTTCTGGCTTCACTCCAAAAAAAAAACACACAAACTGGGCGAATGACTTATAGAACTCATTCATCTTGAAAATATATTTTAAAAAAAAGCAGACAGATATCTGAGAGACGGAGACGGAGATAAATAACTGTTTTATTTCCCTCTCAGAGCTGCTGGGATCAATCAGTCTGACATTTGTCTTTTAACCTTTAAAAATAACGCTGGATAATCAATATTCTGGAGACCGTTTTCATCTCTCTCTTCTTTTAATCAGTTTTATTCCTCCCTCCTTTTTTTATCTTTACTTTTACTGACTTTCAATATTATTGTTATCATTGCTTTTATCATTAATATTATTAACGTTCCCTGATACTTCTCTCTATCTGATGGTTGTTATTACACTTAATATTATATATTATATATTATTATTGTCCAGACTGTTTGTTGTTTTTCCTTTAAATTGTACTTAAATAAAGTATTTGATTAAATATGGAGTTTATAGTAGATAGGACGCCTTTACACAGCCAATCAGAGGGCAGGATCCTCAGTGGGCGGAGTCAATAATATTCCTGAATGATGCTGTGTGTGTGTGTGTGTGTGTGTGTGTGTGTGTGTGTGTGTGTGTGTGTGTGTGATGGTGGAAAGGTTGTAATAAGAACTTTCATAAATCACACTGACAGTTTAATCATCAGTGCCCGAACAAACACACACACACACACACACACACACACACACACACACACTTTCGTTTCTTTTCTTTTCTGTTTGATTTGTCAGCTTTCAAAAAAAAAAGTCCTCCGTCCAATCAATTTCCTGCTCTGACCCTGCAGGACACACACACACACACAAACACACAAACACACACACACACACACACAAACACACACACACACACACACACACACACACACACACACACACACACACAGAATCAGCTGTACATTCAGTTGGACATAACGAGGTGTGACGTCACCTGTCGCTTTCATCGGAGCTTCCGGTCTCGGCGGATAAATATCACGACAACAGTGCGACTCGGTGCGAGCTGTCAATCACAGCTGTCAATCACAGCTGTCAATCACAGCTGTCAATCAACGCCCGCACGGCAGACGTCAAAGCTGCTGTGACTCTTTAAATCTCCTTAACGGAGCGATAATTTAAAGACTGAAGCCATGACGACTCTTTGAAAACAATAACTGGCTCAGTATTTGTAGAGAGAAGTTGAGGGCGTCGCTGGCCCTTTAAGATCCTTCAGCCTCCAGACGTAGGAGCTGCTGGTTGGTTTGGACTGGTTAAACTGGTGTAGTTTGGTTTAACCTGATAGGAGGAGACCTTTTTCTGCAGGCAGAGTCTCCAGCGCTGTCAGCAAGTCAAACTCAGAGAAGAAGAAGAGTGACGATGTTTAGCATCATGTTACACGTCACTGCTGGAAGATAAATATGTTTTATGATGTGACAACTCTCAGGTTAATGTCTGGTCAGGTTTAAGGAAACATCGTGGTTTCAGTTGAGAGGGGGCGACTGTGGATTGGAAACAGGAAGTGAGCAGTGATCTCTGGTGTCACAGTCTGAGGGTCGGAGCCGCAGACCTCACAGAGAGTAGGTCATCACTTCCCTGAGCGGCCCGTTAAAGTTTTATTTCACTAGGTGTGAAACAAGCTGGGAGCTCGTCGCCTGAAAGTGAAGCCAGCGTGGAAACATGAAGCCTGAAAGCTGCGTTCTCTCTGCCGGCCAGCAGGGGGCGACGCCACCGGCTGACTGTATGGAAGTCTGTGAGAGAATGATCCTACTTCTCTCAGTAAACTGTTTCCTGATGAGTTTATGGTGCTTCAGGGGGCGTGGCTACCTTATTATTGACAAGTCACTGCCATGGTGACAATGTTGATTATGTGACGTAACCATGGTAACCCCAGATTCACAGAGTGCAGTGTTTTCAGTTCATGAAACCCTCTAATGAGTCGATGTTCAGTTTTTCCAGTGAGAACATTTAGTTTAAATGGTTTCAAGCCTGTTTTTCACTAATGAAAATTAGCATTAGCATTAGCATTATCACAGTTAACCATAACATTAACATTACGGTGTCGGGGGCGGGGCTTCGTTCATTCCTGAAACCAAAAAAGTTTGACTTCTGCACATTAAATAACTGCCGGGATCATCGGGTCCCGTAAAGCGAGCGCAGTCGTGACTACGTGGCTACTTCCTGTTTAGCCCTGCGGCTAACTTGAATGAGGATAAAACAATTCAATCGTGCGGCTCTTTTAGGTTTTCAAAATGTGAACGGATAAAATCCACTGATCTACAGACGTCTCTTTCATAAAGTCTGTGGGAAAAAGTCTTTTTGGGACGTTGTCATTACACGGTTCGGCCGCCTGAGGGGCTTCATTAGGGTCGGCTCCACCCTCTCGTCCAAATATGGTCACTTCTGGCTCCAAAAATCAAACATGGCGACGATCAAATCACCAAACTGGAAGCTTCAAACCAGCCGTCCACAAACCAACAGGTGACGTTTTTGTCTCGGAAAATAAATAAATAAATATTTGTTGTTGTTGTCGTCGTTGTTGTTGCTACGTGTGAAAGAAATACTTTGTTGGTTACATAAAGTTCAGGCGAGAAGCTGAAAGTTAAAATAATAAAATCCACATGAATGAAACTGAAAATATAAACATCTTGTATTGTTATTGATTGTGTTTGATTTTAGTGAATTATGTGTCTAAACTGCATAAACTAAACACAATATAGAAATTAAAACGTAACGTTACCTCACTGAAAAACACAAAATCAACTGTTAATAATATTAATAATATTAGCATAAATACTTCTTTAGTTTTTCTAATATTAGCTTTAAACATTTCCCAGAAACACCTGAACATTAAAAAAAAGTTAAATTAACTGTTTGCTTTTATACTCTTGTGGAAGTGAAGAACCTCACATCTGTTGATGCTCCTCTCTTCCTATTGGCTGACAGGCCTGAGTCTGCCAGCCAATAGGAAGAGAGGTCGGCAGTTTGTTGCTCCTCGTCCCTACCTGGACTTTATCGCTCGGTAACAACAACAACAACGATTTCCTCCTTTGCTCCTGTCATCAGGGGAGGACAGATCCTACTACTAACACTATTAATACTGCTACTACACACACACACACACACACACACACACACACACACACACACACACACACACACACTGATCCACCCCGCTGTGATAATAATGAGAAATGCCACAAATAAAACTGCCAGACAGCCTCTTCTGCTGGAGCCAGCCTGATATATGCCTCTGAGTGTGTGTGTGTGTATGTGTGTGTGTGTGTGTGTGTGTGTGTGTGTGTGTGTGAAGCCAACAGAAGGAAGCTGAGAGTAGAGGAGGAGCGGTAAAGACACCCCCCGGCTGGCTGTCTGCATCCAATAATTCCTACACCATCTCTGAAACTGACAGTCCGACATCGTGTGTGTGTGTGTGTGTGTGTGTGTTGCTGCGCTGTGATTGGTCAGGTGTGCGAAGGTTCGGGCTTTTCCAAACAGCTGATGAGTCGCCATATTTAACTTTAACAGCTGATGACTGCGTCTTCCTGTGTGGACGCTCAGAAACAACTAAAGGTGCCGTCGACCTGAAGTGACCTCTGCGCTGCTCCTCCCAAAATGTCCTCCTCTTTCCTTTCTAAACATGTCCTGACTTAAAAACTAACAATAAAAAAGTCCTCCACTTTTATATAAAAAAAAAAGTTCCTCATGACCCAAAAATGTCCCAAAAAAAAAAAATAAAAAAATGTCGCCACTTTCTAAGAAACTTCAAAAAATGTCCTGACTCGAAGCGAGCGGTCCTCACAACGCTAGATATACAAGTACACACACACACACACACACACACACACACACACACACACACACACACACTGAGTCTCTGGTGGTTTTACTGTCTGCAGAACTGAAACCATTACGGCAGGGACGCCAGCCAGAGGGAACTCTGGGTAAAATTGATTTTTCTTACACTCACACACACTCACTCACACACACACACACACACACACACACACACACACACACACACACACACCCTTCTGCATTAATTAATTAGATGTATTAAGTGATGAATAGCTGCACTTAGTGTAATTGAGAGAGAGAGAGGTCAGAGAAATAAAGAAAAGAAGAAGAAGAAGAAGAAGGAAACTGGGATGAAGACGTTCAGATCAACAGAAGAAGAAGTTGAATATAATCGTGATGCGTTCAGGTGCGGCTGGGAGACGGCAGCTGAGCTCACCTGCCTCCATCACAACACCAGCAGCGACCCTAACCATCACGTCGTTCACATTTCCTCGTTAGCGTCTCGTTAAGTGTCCTCACATGTCGCTGCGGCGGCATGTCAGGTGACCTCAGGGGGTTTCTGAATATCTGTGATTTGTTTTGGACTGTTGGGTCACATTAAAGACATGTGAAGGACGTTTTACAGTCTAAATGTTTAATCGACTGATCAAGAGCATCATAATCAGCAGAATCAGTGATTAAACTGCTTTTTTTTGACGTGTTTGGAGGATGTTTGTTTCTATTGTTTATTTCTCTGTCAACAGTTTTTAATCTTCTTATTAAACTTTCACCTCAGCTTCCAAAAACAGAACCTGACGAGCAGACACACACAAATAAAAAAAAGAGAAGAAGAAGAAATAAAACAAAGTGAAATCTGCAGAAACACAGCTGTCAGAAAATAAAAAACACTTTAAAAGAACGTTTAAAGTTTAATAAAGATCAAATCTGACTGGTGAGATTGAAAAGATGACAGAAGCAGTGACTGGTTCCAGTCTCTGAACGCATGATGGTGCAAAACTGTAGATATCTGAAGGAACGGGAATATTTCAAAAGGAGATTAAATGATTTTCTCGAAGAAGAATCGATTCATAGATGAACTGATGTGACGTCTTTAGTGTAAAATATTCCAAATATTCTGTCAGCAGAGGACGAAGTTTAATCACACGTTTGATTCATTAACTATGAAGTATGAACAGAACAGGAGATTAAAAAAAAACTGTTTCTGTTCAAACGAAATAAAATAAACAGATTCTGCAGAAACAACAAGAGAAGAAGAAGCTGATCAAATATTTCAGTGTTGGAAAGTAACTCATTTACTCCAAAATAAAGCGACGTGTTTCTACTTTTAGATTCATTTTCATATAAAACATGAAGAGTTTTTAAAAGATGACGCGTCTTATTGAGTCATTTTAGTCCTGAATGTTTTTTTTTTAAATGTATAAATTGAAGAAAATCTGCCAGAATGAAAATATTTCAGTGTGTTTTCAGTATAAATCATCGTTTTCTGTCGTGTTTCAGACACACAGACGCAGCTTTCACAACATTTTTTTACATTTAAATGAAAAGTTAAAACAGATATTCTCATTATAAACTAGCTGATTATTCTTCTTAAAATCTTTAATCATCAGTTTCTCGGAGTCCAGCGTGACGCCTTCAAACGTCTCATTGTGTATAAAAACTAGAACCTGACCGATATATATCAGTCGGCCGATATTTGCCTCTCAGATATATCGGTATATATCGGCGCATATGTTGTCTGATATTCTTCTTCTGTTATAGAGGCTGCATTTTATGTAAATGTGTTTTTGTATTTTTATAACTGTTACGCTGCTCTGATGGGTTTGTCAGGGGATCACTGTGTGTTATTTTATATAAATAAAGAATATCAGCTGATATATCAGATTATTTTTACTCCCTAATATCAGCATCAGGCTTTAATGAAAATATTCAGTTTTTAAGATGTTTGTTGATTAAAACAAAACTGATTATTGATCATAACTGGAGAAAAAAACTGATAAACCAAACTGATAAGAACATTTCAGTATATTTTTATCTGAGTCAGGTCACAGCTGATGACTAGCGAGCGATTTCCACCATCATTTTCTCGATTAATCGATGAGTTATTTAGTTAAATAAGGATCTTGTTCCACCAGCATTTCACTAACAGGCCGTCCTCCCTGCAGGATCAGGAACACTTTTACTGAAGTAAAGCTGCTGAATTCTTCTTCCATCTATGTGGAATAAATATGTCCAGTCAGACAGACAGACAGACATTTACAGAGACAGACAGTCAGACAGTTATAGAAACAGTCAGTCAGACAGACATTTATAGAGACAGACAGACAGTCAGTCAGTCAGTCAGACAGACAGACAGTTATAAAGACAGACAGTCAGTCAGTCAGTCAGACAGACAGTTATAGAAACAGTCAGTCAGTCAGACAGACAGTTATAGAAACAGTCAGTCAGTCAGTCAGACAGTCAGACAGACAGTTATAGAAACAATCAGTCAGTCAGTCAGTCAGACAGACAGTTATAGAAACAGTCAGTCAGTCAGTCAGTCAGACAGACAGTTATAGAAACAATCAGTCAGTCAGTCAGTCAGACAGACAGTTATAGAAACAGTCAGTCAGTCAGTCAGTCAGACAGACAGTTATAGAAACAGACAGTCAGTCAGTCAGTCAGACAGTCAGACAGACAGGTGGGTGTCTCACCCTCGTCCAGCAGCCTCTCCAGATGCTGGAAGATGCCGCAGAAGTTGGGCAGACTGCTCATCAGCTTCTTGTCGTTCATGAGCTGCATCAGATAATCCGGACTGGGCCTGGGCTTCTCCTTCCCCTCCATCTCCCCCACCATGGTCCTCCACAAGTGCCCCAACACCGAGTCCCGCAGCCGCACGGTGTCCAAATGAAGCGCACCTCCTCCTCTGCGTGCGTGAGGGAAGATAAATCCACTTTTTAATCCCAAAAGTTTTTTAAAAAATTAAGACTTTGGGCTCTCCTCCTGCCGGGAAACGTCTCCTGATCAGAGCAGAATCCGGTGTGACTCCAGGTGTTACTCCTCCAGAAGCTCCGGCTCTGCCCCCGGCTCTCTCCTGCAGAGCTCCCCGGCGCTCAGCGGCTGTCTGTCGGCGAGCAGCGGCCCCGTCCCTCCGCTCCGTCCGCCGGTCCTCCACACACACACACTCTCACACACTCAGCCTCACTCTGGCTGCCCGCTACTGGAGGACCGAGTCAAGTTCAACACCGGCACCGGGCGAGCTTCCGGCCCCTGCCTTCACAATAAGAGCAGGAGCCTTCAGAATAAAAGCAAAATTACTACTTTTAAAATTAAATCAGAAAGAAATGAATGAATACTCTCAACAAGTCCTTTTGATTATTAACTTTATTCCTTTTGCAGCAGAGACAATGTTGTATATTTATATTAAGAAGAAGAAGAAATACATATTTTAATTGTTTAACTGTGTTTATTTTAATGAATTAACTAAAACAAACATTCATATTTACATCAACAGAACAACACAGTTTTTACATTTACAGCTAACAATCAAATTCAAGTCAAATAAAAACGTTTAACATAAAAATATTTTTAAATATGATAAATACAATGAGTAAATGCAATGAATAAATACAATAAGATATGAAATCAAAAGAAATATTTTACATTCACATTTTTATTACACAACCCGTGTTCACAGGTGAGAGCTGTGTGTGCAGGAATAAAACATTTCATATTTAGAAACAACATGAAACATTTGTATGAATGATTAAAGGTTCTGGATGTCGAACTGTGAGGTTATTTACATGTATAAATGTTTTTATTGCCAGTGAACAGGTGGTACCGTAGCTTAGAAATGCTCAGAGTTGTTGGTACCAACCTGTTGACTGGTTTCTACCTGAAGGACCAGGGCAGGCTTCTCTCTCTACCGCTAACATCAGGGCCGGCCCGTCTTACAGGCCGTCGCCTAAGGCACCAAATAAGTGGGTAGTGTGTATTTTTGGAAATAGATAGTGTACAACTTCTCCCTTGTTAATGTTTTTTCTGCGTTTTGCTGCGTTAACTTGCTGGATTTTCATCTGATTTGATTTTCCAAAGCTTTAATGTTTCTGCAACCTCAGGCGACGCCATCATGAATGACACCTTGACCCCTGCTCGCCGTTTTTTCTCTGGAGGACTGGGAGGACTGGGAGGACTTTGTCTGGGTTGTAGGAACCGTTGTAACAATTGCTTTTATTCATATCTGAACTGAGGCTTGTTGGACCGGAGTTTGCACTTTTTGGGGGCTCCAATCTAAACCTTTTGGGGTTTCAATTTAAACTCTCTCCCTGGATAACATCAACAAACATCCAGCTGCCACAACAACAAAAAAACTAACTCATGCTAACTTATCCGACACCCTGCAGATGTTAGATCTCCAGCTCTGTTAGCTGCTGATTAGCAGCCTAGCCATGCTAATATAATATAAACATATAAAACAACAAAGTCTTATAATCTACAGTCGTGTGTTTTGGTGAAACAAATCTCATTGAAGTGATTGGACGTCTGCTGTTGTGGTTAAATGTATTGATTATCAGCAGGATTGATCTAGTTCAACGCTACCTGTCATCCAGCAGTCCCCTCTACCTGTGTGACATCATCAGTGTGGGCGTGGCTAACGTTAAGATGTGTTCAGGAGAAGAAGAGGATTACACAGTGAACCCTGAGAAAACCGTTAAAGGGTTAATCTGTGAATGAACTGAGGCGGATCAATAATAATTCGGATTGATCGGATATTTGTACGTTTTGATGCGATTATTTCAGATTTAGTCCAAACACAAACATTTTTTTTAAACACGTCAAACTGAGAAACGAAAAAATAAAATGTTTCTTGTTTTTATTTTTTTCTGATCTTTCCTGACATATGATACTTTTATTTTGAAGGCAACATTACCTGACGTCCTGTCTGATTGCTGCAGCTCACACACACACACACACACACACACCAACTGAGCAGCCAATCAGGGAGCAGTTTATGATTGGCAGGTTGTCAGAGGTCACAGCAGTCCGGGAGAGGTTCGACATGAGTTTTGTGGTCCTGAGTCTTTATGATGTCGCTCCGTCAGGTAGTTCTCCATCTAGAGCTCAGACAGGTGAGCAAACATCAAAGGTTCATGTTCTCTTTATGAAGGTTAGAAGCAGCGTCGTACGATTATTATTTTTCTGTACGATCTACTATCAATAATGCCAAAAGTCCCATAATGTACGACACTTTCATTAGTTTCCTGACACGATCAGGACAGTAAAATGCGGATCCCACCTCCTCTGCGTTCACGAACCTCTTCTCATGTGACGTCTCTCCCGCTAGTCGTGCTTGTTGTGACGATGAATGTGACTCACAATAACGTCTGTTTTCAATGTTGGGACGTTTTTATTTGATCGAGTCCTGAAAGGCTGCAGCAGCAGATTTGTAGGCAGCGTCCAAAAGTTATACGTGTTTTCTGAAAATGCACATTTATGTCTATTTGTTGTCTTAGTTACGACTCATGTACGATAATTTCCCTCTAAAATACAATACTTTTAAGCCTCCGGTACAATATTTACACACTTCAAATCTCCAAACCCTGTCTGGAAGTCTTTAAAAGCAGACTCTAACCTGGAGAAGGCTTTGTTTATTTGCAGTATAGAAGATGGCGTCATCTGCATAAAAACAGATGTTTCAGTGCTGAAGTGCAGAATAAAGATTAAACGGTTCATCGGTCCTACGTCGGTCACTCAGGTGGGTTTGTGCATTTTTCAGTGTTTCTGAGTTTATGGAGTGAAACATGAAAAACAAATTGAGTTTTTCCACTTTTAATGTGACTCACGATAATGTTTTTATTTGATCGAGTCCTGAAAGGCTGCAGCAGCAGATCTGTAGGCAGCGTCCAAAAGTTATACGTGTTTTCTGAAAATACACATTTACATCTATTTGTTCTCTTAGTTATGACTCACGTAGGATAACCTCCCTCTAAAATACAATACTTTTAAGCCTCAGGTACAATATTTAAACACTTCCCAACTGTTTGGAACGAGCTTTAAATCGAACAGAGAGGTCTGGAAGTTGTTAAAAGTAAACTCTAACCCGGTTCGTCTGCAGTATAGAAGACGGCGTCATCTGCATAAAAACAGATATTACAGTGCTGAAGTGCAGAATAAAGATTATTTATGTATAAGGAAAATAGCAGGAGGCCTATTATTGATCCTTGGGGGACACCTTTATCAATGGTAACATGATACCTGTACAAGATTCATACTGTTTAACTGCTTGGTGTTTGATTGACAGATATTATATTGATTATAAAATGATTATTTCCTCTCGTCCAGTTGGCTGCAGAATGTTTTATTGTTGCTGCAGAAGAAGAAGGAAAAAGACTTGATTACTACAAGTTAGAAGCACATAAACATTATCTCCTCTGCATGCACCTGAGGACATTTATCTGATATTGTTTATTGATCGATTGTCTGAAACAGGTTCTTTATAAAAAGGTTCATCGGTCCTGTGTCGGTCACTCAGGTGGGTTCAGTGTTTCTGAGTTTATGGAGTGAAACATAAAAAAAACAAATTGAGCTTTTTCCTCTTTTAATGGATTCATTTGAAGATTTTACGAGATGATAAAAATCACACACATGAATACAAACGATATAAAACGTTTTCTTGCAGATAAACAGACGTCTGTTAGAGGACAGAAAACAGAGAGAGACTGTGTGTTTCCAGCCGTCAGTCTGAATAAAGCTTCTCACTTTAAATCTGCTGATAGAAACACTTTAATTGGCTTAATGGGTTTACTTCTCTTTCATATGGAAACAAGCCTCCCCCCTTTCCTCCTCCCCCCTCCTCCCCCAACGCCTGGGAGCCACGGAGGAGAAGAAAAGAAAAGAAGAGAAAAGAAAAGAAAAGGCATGAAAGAAGAGGAAAGGAAAGAGAGAGGGGGGAGGAGGGGGGAGGAGGAGAGGGGAGGAGGGGGGGGGGGAAAGAATAAAACACAACACTTCTTCTTCTGTTTGTGATGTCAGTTTGGCTGAAAACTTGTTTCTCTGAGGAGAAATAGATCAGACTGAAAGAATGTTAAAACCAGGAGGAGAAGAGGAGAGGAGGAGGAGGAGGGGAGGAGGGGAGGAGGAGCAGAGGGGAGGAGGGGAGGAGGGGAGGAGGAGCAGAGGGGAGGAGGGAAGGAGGAGCAGAGGGGACTGATTAATAGCTGAGACTGAGACCTGAGCGTCTTGTAGTTTTGTAGTTTTGTTTACTTGTTGTTGGAGGTTTTTGTAGTTTTTTTGTTTTGTGTTCTGAGGAGAATTTAGATGGTTTTGTAGTTTTATAGTCGGACAAATTTAATGTTGGAAATTATTCTGAAGAACTGTTTTTACTTTCTAAACTTTAAGTACATTTATTACTTTTACTGCAGTAGAATGTTTTACTGAACTTTTTACTGTAAGTTAAAGATCTGAGTGTTTAGAAGTTCAAACTGCAGCTATCGAAGCTAATGACTAATGATTATCACACACTTTACTTTCTGTTGGATTCATTCAGCTAAACAATCTGAACTCTGTTGGTTTGACAAGAAAAAACACACACACACACATTCACACACACACACACACACACACACACACACACACATTCACACAGTTGAACAGCAGATATTTTGTTCTGTTGTTTGTCAGATTTGAACTGCGTCTTTGTTTCTGTCTGCTCCGTCGTAACAAGTCGTTCAGTGTCGACTTCAACCTTCAGTTTCACGTCACATGACTCCGTCAGGTGTGCTGATTCGTCAGCGGTGCTGAGGTCCGTTCATGGAGAGGGAAGGTTTATGTTTTTAAAGGTGTAAATATTTGTATAAAAAGTGTTTCCTCAGGTCTTTACTACGACTTAACCAGATTTTGAAATCGTGTTTCTCGGCTCAAGTGAAGTTTTAAGAAACATAAAACCTCTGTGGATCAAAAATTAACGATAGAAAGAGTCATAACTGATGTTGTTTGCTTTAAATGTGTTTTACAGGCGTCTCTTTTATCATGGTGGTCTATGGGGTCTATTATTCGCTGCAGTACTGCGAGTGGCCACCAGGAGAAACCAGCTTAGCAGCGGCGGCAGCAGCGGCGGCGGCGGTTCTTATTATATGATGTCATCTTGTTGTGTCTTCTTCCTCTGCAATGCTTCACTGGGACTGACTGGAGGATTAGCGCCACCAGTTCAGGATCAACTGGACAGAGTTTTATATGTAAAATAAACACCAATAAAAACCTTTATAGAGTTTTAACCTCAATGTTTTTTTCAGCTGCAAATTCCTAAAATCACTAGAAGTGAAATATCTGGGATGTGTGAGTGTTTTGTTTCATCGTGAACTTCAGAAGAATCTCTGGAACGACTGAAACCTCCGCCCACTCTCCGCCCGCTCTGCGCTCTGATTGGTGGGAACAAACGACATCACTGTTCACGGAGTCATGTGACCTCCAGACAACCTTCAGACTGAGAAAGGTCTCATTAACATTTGCCTTCAGCACTTGACCCCACATACAGACTAAACCACACATTTAGTTTGAGACGCTAATGCTAAGCTAACAGAGTTTGGTACCGCTACCTGGGGCACTCTCATTGGCAGACGTATGATCACATGATCCTGTTTAAAGTGTGACTGTCGTTTATTTCCCCCCCCAAGAAAGGGAAGATACATAGCATCATGCTAACACCAGATCAAATAAATGGTAACTAATATAAGTCCCCTTATTTATCATTTATAATCAGTATGTAAACATTTAACTGTTTATAACACTTATAATAATATATAAGGACATTTTAAGTGTTTGTTAATGTTCAGTATTTATTATAACATCAAGACATATTAATAGAATGTTAATAAACATTTCTATCTGCTGACAGCTGCGTTATAGTGAGTTATAAACTATTTATTAACTGTTTATACTCTGATTATTAATTACAACAAGAAGGCGGGTTGAACTAAAACAGCTTTATTTGTACAGTGTGTGTGTGTGTGTGTGTGTGTGTGTGTGTGTGTGTTCAGATCAGCTGACTGTGTGTTGGATCATTGTCCTCCGTCGGACAAAAGAACAAACGGAGACGTTTCCTCCGAGGAACAAACATCCTTCTGTCTGCAGGAGGAGGAGAGAGTGACCTTTGACCTTCAACCAATCCTTTAATAGTACAAACGTACATCTCAATTACATCAAAAGAAAAATCGCATTAAATTAAAAAAAAAAAATGATGAATCATGAAACAACATGCATCACAGTTTTTTCTTACATTTTCCTGCAGGTCTGACGTCACTTTATAACACATAAAGTTATCTAGTAGGAGTAGAAACAGTAGATTTTAAATGCAGGAGTTTTATTTTTACACTGTAGTGTTGGTAGTAAAGTATCCGAGTACTTCCTCCTGTCCCGTGATGGATGGGTGGGGTCCTGGGAAAGGTCCCGGCTGGTTTCAGGTCTGGTTTGAACTGAGCCGAGCTGATCCGAGCCACGCAGGCTAATGAACCACAAATCAACCTGAGAGACACAAAACCACAGAAGAAGAACGCTTTTGTCGTGCTGGGTATTTAATTAAAGGAATGGTTCAGACCAAAATGAAAGTGCTGTCATGTTAAAGAGGAGCAGCAACCCTCCTCCTTCCTCCTTCCTCCTCCTCCTCCTCCTCCTCCTGCTCCTCCTCCTCCTGCTCCCTGCTGATGGTTGAAACTCTGAAGCTGAAGTTAGTGGACGATATGAATCTGTTTTTATGAACGTCATGTTTTATTCCTCCTCTTCCTCCTTTCCCTCTCCTCTCTCCTCTTCTCCTCCTCCTCCTCTCCTCTCTCTCCCCTCCCCTCCTCCTCTTTTTTAAACTTTCTCCCACAGTAGAGTCCAGATTTTTGAGGAGATCTGGATCTAGTGTGGGATGTTTGGGTTGAGTCCAGACCTCCGTGTTGTATGAAAGGAGAGGTCGGACCCCTCCCCTCTCCTCCCCCCTCCTCCTCCCCCCTCCTCTCCCTCCTCTCCCTCCTCTCCCACCGCCTGGTGTCTTTGTCTCTGTCCTTGGCAGTCTCCGCAAGTCCTCAGAGCGTCATTCAAGAGGAAAGAATAGCAGATTGTCTTCATTAAGGAGGACGCCTTGTTTCAGGAAGTCCAGGCCGGGAGGAGGTGGGGGGGGGGGGGGGGGGGGGTACAGAGGGGAGGAGGGAGGAGGGGAGGGGGACAGAGAGAGGAGGAGGTGAAGCAGAATGTCAAAGCTACTGGGTCTTTTGTGTCGGGTGTTTTCCGCCTGGCGACAGCTGATTCAAATTCAAATAAGATTCTGAATGGACGGTTCACACTTTACATTCCAACACACACACACACACACACACACACACACACACACACACACACACACACACACACACACAGCTTATTCACACAGAGAGATGAAGCTGAGAGAGTGATGTCATTCCTGGAGGAGGTGTTGTGAAGCTCAGAGAGGAAGAAAAGTTTTTATTCGTGTTTTCTGAACATTTTCTTCTTTTTATTTTTATTTGAACTCTGATGCGACTTTACAGAATCAACAGGATGAAATAAAATACGACTCGATTTTAACGTCACACAAAAATAATAATACAAACACGACGGACAACAATCACAGACTGTCCCAAAGTTCTCAGCTTCAGCTGCTCGGTCTGCCTCCATGCTGGCTGTGAACTCTGATAGAAACACAATGAAACACAGTAGAAACGCAGCCCAACACTCCGCCATGCAGGACACCAAGGAACAACTCTGAAGTCTCTTTATGGTGGTTTTGAGTCTCTTTGTGGTAGTTTTGAGTCTCTTTGTGGTGGTTTTGAGTCTTTGTGGTGGTTTTGAGTCTCTGTGGTGGTTTTGAGTCTCTGTGGTGGTTTTGAGTCTTTGTGGTGGTTTTGAGTCTTTGTGGTGGTTTTGAGTCTCTGTGGTGGTTTTGAGTCTCTTTATGGTGGTTTTGAGTCTCTGTGGTGGTTTTGAGTCTCTTTTCAAGGGTTTTGAGTCTCTGTGGTAGTTTTGAGTCTTTGTGGTAGTTTTGAGTCTTTGTGGTAGTTTTGAGTCTTCGTGGTGGTTTTGAGTCTCTTTATGGTGGTTTTGAGTTTCTTTATGGTAGTTTTGAGTCTTTATGGTGGTTTTGAGTCTCTTTATGGTGGTTTTGAGTCTCTTTATGGTGGTTTTGAGTCTCTTTGTGGTAGTTTTGAGTCTTCGTGGTGGTTTTGAGTCTTTGTGGTTTTGAGTCTCTGTGGTGGTTTTGAGTCTTTGTGGTGGTTTTGAGTCTTTTTGGTGGTTTTGAGTCTCTGTGGTGGTTTTGAGTCTTTGTGGTGGTTTTGAGTCTCTTTTCAAGGGTTTTGAGTCTCTTTTCAAGGGTTTTGAGTCTCTGTGGTAGTTTTGAGTCTTTATGGTGGTTTTGAGTCTTCGTGGTGGTTTTGAGTCTCTGTGGTAGTTTTGAGTCTTTGTGGTGGTTTTGAGTCTCTTTGTGGTAGTTTTGAGTCTTTGTGGTGGTTTTGAGTCTTCGTGGTGGTTTTGAGTCTTTGTGGTGGTTTTGAGTCTTTTTGGTAGTTTTGAGTCTCCGTGGTGGTTTTGAGTCTCTTTATGGTGGTTTTGAGTCTCTGTGGTGGTTTTGAGTCTTTGTGGTGGTTTTGAGTCTCTGTGGTGGTTTTGAGTCTCTGTGGTGGTTTTGAGTCTTTATGGTGGTTTTGAGTCTCTGTGTGGTGGTTTTGAGTCTCTGTGGTAGTTTTGAGTCTCTGTGTGGTGGTTTTGAGTCTCTGTGTTGTAGTTTTGAGTCTTTGTGGTGGTTTTGAATCTCTTTGTGGTGGTTTTGAGTCTCTGTGTTGTAGTTTTGAGTCTCTGTGGTGGTTTTGAATCTCTTTGTGGTAGTTTTGAGTCTCTGTGGTGGTTTTGAGTCTTTTTGGTAGTTTTGAGTCTTTTTGGTAGTTTTGAGTCTCTGTGTGGTGGTTTTGAGTCTTTGTGGTAGTTTTGAGTCTCTGTGGTGGTTTTGAGTCTCCGTGGTGGTTTTGAGTCTTTGTGGTAGTTTTGAGTCTCTGTGTGGTGGTTTTGAGTCTCTGTGGTGGTTTTGAGTCTCCGTGGTGGTTTTGAGTCTTTGTGGTAGTTTTGAGTCTCTGTGTGGTGGTTTTGAATCTCTTTGTGGTGGTTTTGAATCTCTTTGTGGTGGTTTTGAGTCTCTGTGTGGTGGTTTTGAGTCTCTGTGTGGTGGTTTTGCACCTCTGTTGCACTGGAACTGACTTTCCAACAAGAAACATTAACAGTCACTTCAAACTGAGGCTCTGGTCCAGGAGCCCTGACCCTCTGGGGCTCCTGGTCCAGAGCCCAGCAGACCTGTTCAGATGAACCTCCATGAGTAGAGTCCACCAGTTTCTATCAGCTGATCTGTGAACATAACTTAAAGGCCGATGGAGGACACGCAGTGCTCAACAGTCAGACAGTTCACTGTGTTGTTACGGCAACGCACAGCCGTCCAACTGGTCACTATAGCAACAGAGCCGCCGACTCGGTGAACCAGACCTGAATAAAACTGAACAGTGGTTGAAATCAAACCATCCTTCTCTATGACAGCTGCTCATTGGTCCAGCAGCTCCAGACTGCTGCATTCTCATTGGACAATCCAGGTTTTTTGTTGGTGTAGGAGGCGGAGCCACGGAGCCGTGTGTCAGAGGAACCGCGGGTCACGATTGGCTCTCCGGGAGCGAAACCGGATCTCAGACAGTTTGGAGTTGATGCCGGAGCCAATGACACCCTTCTTGGCGAGAGGAAACCGAGCCAAGATGGCGTCTGAAAAGAGAGAGGATGACTGTTACTGAGAGAAAACACAGATTAAAGGAACGTTCGGCAGAGTTCTCTGAACCTACTGAAGATGGCGTTGATCCTGTGCGGGTCGAGTGCGCTGCGTTGTGGTTGGAAGGCGGGCCGGCGGCTCCGCCCCCCTCGCAGGTTACTGTTCATCAGCGTGTTCATATCAAACACACCCAGCAGCAGTGTCCGTGCCATCGCCGTGGGAGACTGCGCCTGATTGGCTGCCTGCCATGAACGGACATCACAGAGAACGCCAGAACCCGGATACACCTCAACCTGGCTCACCTGGACACACAGAGCAGGTTAATGAAAGAGTTAACGAGCTCTCTAAACAGGATAAACCAGATCCAGATCAGGTTATTCTAAATCAGTTCTAAACCTTATCTAAAGCAGATATAGTTAAAACCAGATCAGATTTAATTCAGACCAGATAACAGCATCTTAAACTGGATCAGATTAAACCAGATTCAGTGTAAACCGGATCAGGTCCTGTAAAAAAGAGATCAGGTCCATTGTAAACCGGATCAGATGTGTTCTCACGTGGTCGTTGGCGTCCCCGGCGGTACACTGGCTCTCGGAGCAGCTCCTCCTCAGCTCCTCCATGTCAGTCTGGCTGCAGAGCGGCGCCTCCTCCCCCATGTGGTCCGGTCCTCCTGGCCCCCCCTCGTCCTCGGAGCCCAGCGGGCCGCAGAACTCCGACATGCTCAGATCATCCGGTCCCAGCGGCGGGACCTGAACCAGGGGGCTGAAGTCTCCGTCCTGATTGGTCGCCGTGTAGTGGTGATGCGAGTATGGAGCATAGCTGTCGCTCCTTCCCGTTGCCGTGGAGACGGAGTGAGGACTGTTGCCCTGACCCAACGTCTGCCACATGGTGGACAGGAGCCCAGGGATTTCTGGGAAATGTAGTGAAAGCAAATGCACAATTCAACCAGATCAGATGAAACTAGATCAGACACATTTAAACCAGATTAAATTAAACCAGATCAGATCAGGTTAAACCAGATCAGACTACACAGCAATACATTTAATCCAGATCATATTAAACCAGATTACTTTAAACTAGATTAGTTTAAATCAGATCAAAATAAACCACATCAGAGCAGACTGATACAGGTCAGATAAAATAAAATCAGACTTGTTTAATCCAGAACATATAAAACCAGTTCAGATTAAACTAGATCAGATTGAGTTAAAACAGACCAATTAAGTTTAATCCAGACTATTTGAATCCAGTTTAGTTTGAACCATAGACTGTAAATATGGACGCAGTCATTGTGATATCACTTGTTGGTTTATGGACTGCCGTTTTGAAGCCTCGAGTGTCGTGATTTGACCGTCGCCATGTTTAATTTTTGGAGCCAGAAGTGACCATATTTGGACGAGAGGGTGGAGCTGACCATAGCGCTAGCTGCTGGCTCTGTTAGCACGTTGCATTTACAATCTATGGTTAACAGTGGTAATGCTAATGCTAATTTTCTATGGTGAAAAACAGGCCTAAAAACATTAACATGAGCAACGCTGTCACCACGGTAGCGACTTGTCAATAACAACGTAGCCACGCCCCCTAAAGCATACGCTGCTTTATCATCAGGTTTAAATGAAATGGGAGAATAATTTACTAAATGAACATCATGCTGTGTTGAAGAAGACTGTAAACTAGTGACTGAGAGCAGAAACTCATCAGGAAACAGTTTACTGAGATAATAAATCACAGAGAAGTAGGATCATTTTCTCAGTCGCCCCCTGCTGGCCGACAGAGAGGACGCAGCTTTAAGTCTTCATGTTTCAGTCCTGCAGGTCGCTGCTTCGTTTAAACCAGATTAATAATCCTTATATGATTGTTTCTCTCTCCTGGTTTGACTCGGAAATCATTCTGGTCTTTTACTGGCCAACACGCCTCTTTACTGGATATCAGTTATTGATCGGACGCTGCAGCTGAACAACATCACTGAGTGGAGACAGATTAAACTCAACTGTGTCACTCCGGAGTTTTTATATTTTATTTGTTTTCCGATTCATCATCTAACAATTGGTGTTATCGGTGATCTGTTATTCCCCACGTTAACTTTTATTATGGATCAAATTATTTTCAGACAGAGCAGCAGAGTCTGTCTGACAAACACATTTCATATTTTACAACATTTGTCGTCATTTCCATTCAGTCACATGATCGTCTGGTTTGATACGAGTTGCATCATTTCAATTTCCCTGAAACATTTATCTTAATAAATCATTTACAGCGTTTATCAGACGCTCTGATCATATTCTGGGTTATTAAATAATGGATCCACAATCAAAATATCAGTAAATACAGATGCGATAAATAATATAAACACAGTCTGTCAGTAGAAACGGTTTCTGCGCATCTGAGCAGGACGCTGTATAAATAAAGGATGCAGCTTTTTTATTCATGTGCAGGTGTTTGTTGCTGCAGAGAGCAAACAGCTGCTGGTGGTGATAACTCTTCTCTCCTCGTATCTTCAGTAGATGCGGAGGAGGAGGAGGACGTGGTGGACTCACCTTGGACCAACATGCTCTTCAGTCTCTGGTTCTCGGCCGACAGCTCCGCCTTCTCTCTCTCCAGCTCTCGGACCCGCGAGTGCAGGAAGTGAAGCTCGGCGGTCTGTGACGGCAGCAGGCCTCCCGCCACCGCATCTGTCACACCTGTCACACCTGACTCCACCTTCACCACCTGCGGGAGGAGGAGGAGGAGGAGGAGGAGGAAGAGGAGGAGCTAAGTTCAGATTCAGTCTGCAGTGAGGACTTTAGCTGAGGCTGACAGGTGGGACGAACATCATTAGTCTGATGGTGACTGGAGCTGCAGATGTTGAACAGCTGGGTCTCTTTACCAGCCTGTCAGAAACTGAAGACTTGTAGACGCTTCAAGAACTGAAAGAAGTCTCTCTGACTCAACTTAAATTAAATTCTCCTTCACGTCTGTTTGATTTCTTCTTTCAGAGCTCCTGAAAACTCTGCTCCCTCCTCGCCCCCCCCGAGGGCCCCGAGACCCAAACTCACTCTGATAATCTGACATCTCGCTCATTAATATGCAAATGAAAATGTGTTTAGCGGATCAGTCTCAGCTTGTTGCTGAGCCGAGCCGCACAAAAACACGCAGGTTGATGTTTTCTCACTTTGAATTTGAATGAAGCCGATAGCTGAGAGTCAGACGCTGTTATCACCACTGATAACAGAACAGAGAGCCGTTTGTTCCCGCACCTGTTTTATTATATTAGCTGATCCATTACAAACACATCAACAACAACAACAGATGCTGCGATAGGAAAAATTAAAATGCACTATATATAATTTGTACAGGAATTTAAAAGGAAACAAATAACACACACACATTAAACAGTCAGAGGAAAAACAAATCAGAGTCTGTGTGAAAATGCAGGTTTTAGCCACAAATAAAAGAATTATGAATGAAACTGTGTGAACTGTATCTGTGGATGTGATCACATGACCAAAACAGGTGGGTAAACACACCTTTATGTGTTTTATGTTTATATATTTAGCAGCTTTGAGCTGTTGGGGAACATTTTCTGGAGGTTTTGTAGGTGGGAAGTAAGTCCTATGATATAAAAAAAAGTATGGAAACTGAAGAGTATTTTGGAAAAATCCCTTTTATTCAATCTTCAGAGCTGACTGTCACTCTATTGATCGTCCTCCCGCCTGTTTTTAACGAACTAGATGCTGGAAAATGAATCATATTCTGCTATAAATGATCTGTAACTGTCAGATAATTGATTGATAAATGTATAAAACAGAAGAGAAACGACAAAACTTCAGCAACACAAAGCTGAAATGAGTCACTGCTTCAGTTCATCGCAGCCTGCAGCGCCCCCCTCTGGTCACCGTGTCAAACTGCAGCAACACATGACGTCAGATCATAAAAAGTCTGTAGTTTTCTAATAATCACATATTTATTCATCTTTTAATGGAATGATATCAGTTGTTTTTAATTCCAGACAAACAGAGACATGATGTTGGTTAAACAGTTTAATATTAATGGAGATTAAAGTCTGCGGTTATTAATGTTTATTTCTTTACAGAAAACTCTGATTTTCCTTTTTGTTTTTTTAGTTAAAATGTTGCCTGAACATTTAATTAAAGTTAATTTGGGTAAATGTCTTAGTAATGTACTGAAACAGGTTTTGTCTGTATTTTATCTTATTTTTGTTAAAATTATGTTTTTGTTTTGTCTTTTTATTGTATTATCACTTATTTTTTCCCTTGTTTGTTGTTTGAAATGTTTTATTCTGGAAAACAGCTGAGTGGATGTTTTTTATTGATATTTCACTGTTTTTATCCTGTTTGACTGCAACTTTCTTTACATTTCATGACATTTATGATATTATTTATTTATTATTTTTGAAATTCTTTTCTGTCTTTGTATCTTTCATGTTGGATTAAATCTGTGTTTTGCATTTGGATAAATGTGAAATCTGATTATTCTTAAATCCTGCAAATAGATCAGCCAGTCTGGTTTATACACTACTTTAGAGATGCAACAACTAATATCTATTGAATAATATTTCCAAATATTAAATTAATCAACTGTTTTGATCATCAATTCATTGTTTTGAGTCATTTTTAAGAAGAAGAAAAAAGTCGAGATTCTCTGATTCCAGCTTCTTAAATGTGAATATTTTCTGGTTTCTTTTAGTCTCTATGACAGTAAAATGACAACTCGTTAGTTTATGGAGAATATAAATGACCTATTAATCAATAATGATAATGATCTTCAGTCGCAGCTCTACATGATGAGGATCTGCAGCTGGAAATGTTGAAGTATTTAAACTTAAAACCTCCTCTGCTTGGCTTTTTATTAAGAAAGATTTACAAACATCATTTACTTTATTTTATTGTATTCATGTTGTAAAATTAAATTTTATCTTACAGATGTATTTCATACTGTTTTATATCTACATTTATTCTGTCTTATTATCGGCTTAAATTCATCAACCTGCATGAAAGATGCTCTACAAACAAGAACAAATAATGTATGTAAAATATGTATAAAAATAATAATAAATAATCATAAATGTCTAATATTAAGTGAGTCCTGAAGCTTCTTCCACCTGTGAGGAGCATAAATAGATAAACGCAGCTCTATATTTATATAAGGGATTTGTGTGGTTTCTCATATTTTTAAGCCTTAAAAGTGATGATAAATAAAATGGTGGCTTATTTAGGATTGGCTTTATAAAAAAATAAAAATATAATAATATAAAATAAATAAAGAAAAGAGTCTTGTTCCCTTCGACATATTAATATTCTGTATTATAATGACTGCAGCAGAATCTGTTCATATAAACTGATTATTCTGTCCTGCAGCTGCTGAATATATTAATATACACACTGAATATCATGAACATGAACAGCCTCCTGCATACATACTGTATATATATATAAACATACTATATATATAAATATACTGTATATATAAATATACTGTATATATATAAACATACTGTATATATGTGTATATACTGTATGTATCTACCGACACACTGCAGCTGTATGACAGGTTATCATATGACAGGTTCGGCTCACCGTCCCGCCGCCGCTGTGTATCCGCTGCAGGACGCTGCTGTCCGGACTCTCCGTCATCTGGAGACACCGGAGACTCTACCGGAGGAATAACGGGACTTCAATGTGACCGAGAAAACCCGGTAATCTGTAATAAAACACACCCACACAAACACACGCATGCACACACTCACACACAAAGAAAAAATGAAAAACAAATTAAAATTCATAAATACCTCCACTTCCGGTGCCGCTCCGTGACGTCACTCTGCGTGAGCGCGCTGTAGTTCACGTCGTCCTTCAAGATTTTTGTTTGTTTGCTTTTGTTTTGTTTTGTTTTTTAATTTATTTCTTGTTTTCAATAAAGTAAATAGAAAAAATAATGATGACGTTTGACCAGGTGACGTCAGCGCCGTCTGTGTGTGCGCGCGGCAGCGGGACTACAGTACCCAGAGTGCACCACGGCCGGCCGACTTGTAAACACACATGATGGAGTCTCTGAGCTGAAGGACGAACAGGCAGATGATCGGTGAGTCCAGCTGACTGTTTATGTGAGAACGAGGCAGTTCGATTACTGATCGAATCGATCGATACGTCTCGTTACTGTCACCTGACCCGCGTGTGACATCAGAGCTCATGATCAATAACTGTAATAACTAATAACTGTTCCTCATGTCGAGCCTGCTGGGTAAAGTCCATAGATGTGATGCTGCTTTAACAAAATAACTTCAATTAATTTAACTTTTTATTGATGACTCATAATCATTGATAAGCGATGACTCATCAGTTATTTACTATTTACAACTTATTGATAAATCTTCTTCTGGGTGAAACTACGAGACAAAATTGTAAAATAGCTTATTGAATATTTCAGTCAGATAATAAATACACATAGTAATAAAAACACAACAAATATTATGAAGCTGTAAAAGGCAGAAACAGACTTTTAATGATTATGAGTTATTGATCAGTGATCAACTCAGCTCAAGTCATTGATGAAGATAATTAAATGTTAATGTTGTTAATTGTAAACTTGTGAACGTCAGAGCAGTGCGGTGTGTTTTATTGTCTTACTTGTTATAAACATTTCTTCTTAATGACCTTTTAATAACAGAGAAGTTAAATTTATTTTCTTGTACGAGAGTTTTATGATGCAACACACAAGTGGTGTTACAGAGAAAAGGCTCCCTGAGCAGCGTTCACAGGTAGATTATATCAAACTTGATCTCTCTGTCATTGTCACACCGTGGTGAGGTTAAGCTGGGTTTTGTCCTGTCTCCATGTTTTGTCTCGTCCTTGAATGAACAAAAAAATAAAGAAACAAAATGAACCGACAGAGAAGCAGGACTTAAACACACAGACAGAACTGACGAGGGGACAGGTGGACACACTCAGGGTAATCAGACAGACACATGAGGAAGGAGGGGAGTAACTTTTCAAAATAAAACAGGAAGTGACGGGACAAAACATGGAGACAGGACTAAACCTCACCACGGCGTGACAGTCATGGAGTTTGTACCTCAGAGACATACAGGAATTTATATGAAATCATCTTCACATAACATAATGAGTTGTTGCGTATGAGCCTGTAGATCTGCTCTCACTTTGTTTACATTTTAACTGATGACCTGCAGGACTGGAGTCTGAGTCCCAGTTATCATGTTTAATAGAAGCTGAAGTCACCTGATCAGGTTTCAGGCGGCGTGTCAGTAAATAAACTTCATTACAACAGATGATCTTCTTCTTCTTTGGTGTTCCTCCAGCTGGTAGCTCACCTGTGACTGACATCCTGTGTGTGTGTGTGTGTGTGTGTGTGTGTGTGTGCGTGCAGTGTACGTGCGGTATAACCTGGGGCCCGGCGTGGCCGTGGAGCTGCAGGAGGAGGCGAGCATTGCCGAGCTGAAGGAGGTGGTGGGGAGTCAGCAGGGAGTCCGACCGGAGAAGCTGAAGGTTCTGTTCGCTGGGAGGGAGCTGCAGAGCGCCGCCACGCTGCAGGTGAGTCAGTCAGAGGCTGCAGGTGAGTCAGAGTCTGCAGGTGAGTGAGTCAGAGGCTGCAGGTGAGTCAGAGGCTGCAGGTGAGTCAGTCAGAGTCTGCAGGTGAGTCAGAGGCTGCAGGTGAGTCAGAGGCTGCAGGTGAGTCAGAGGCTGCAGGTGAGTCAGTCAGAGGCTGCAGGTGAGTCAGTCAGAGGCTGCAGGTGAGTCAGTCAGAGGCTGCAGGTGAGTCAGTCAGAGTCTGCAGGTGAGTCAGTTAGAGGCTGCAGGTGAGTCAGAGTCTGCAGGTGAGTCAAAGTCTGCAGGTGAGTCAGAGTCTGCAGGTGAGTCAGTCAGAGGCTGCAGGTGAGTCAGAGTCTGCAGGTGAGTCAGTCAGAGGCTGCAGGTGAGTCAATTAGAGGCTGCAGGTGAGTCAGAGTCTGCAGGTGAGTCAGTCAGAGGCTGCAGGTGAGTCAATTAGAGGCTGCAGGTGAGTCAGAGTCTGCAGGTGAGTCAGTCAGAGGCTGCAGGTGAGTCAGAGGCTGCAGGTGAGTCAGTCAGAAGCTGCAGGTGAGTCAGAGGCTGCAGGTGAGTCAGTCAGAGGCTGCAGGTGAGTCAGTCAGAAGCTGCAGGTGAGTCAGAGTCTGCAGGTGAGTCAAAGTCTGCAGGTGAGTCAGAGTCTGCAGGTGAGTCAGTCAGAGGCTGCAGGTGAGTCAGTCAGAAGCTGCAGGTGAGTCAGAGTCTGCAGGTGAGTCAGAGTCTGCAGGTGAGTCAGTTAGAGGCTGCAGGTGAGTCAGTTAGAGGCTGCAGGTGAGTCAGAGTCTGCAGGTGAGTCAGAGGCTGCAGGAAAAAGTGAAGGAGGTGCAGGGAAGAGAATGATGGCAGTAAGGAGCAGTGACAGCAGGAGAGGAGGAGCACAGGGAGTCTTCACCTCCTCTTGTTAACTCCTCCTGTCATATTAATTATAAACTCCTCTCCTCCTCTCTCCCTCCTCTCCTCTCCTCTCCTCCTCTCAGGGTTGTGACCTCCCGGAGCAGAGTACTGTCCATGTGGTCCTCCCTCCATCGGGTTCCTCCTCCTCCTCCTCCTCCTCCCGGCTGCTCCTCCTGCAGGAGCGCCTGGCTCGGGGCAGGGAGGAGGAGCAGGACAGTCTGACCAGGCTGGACCTCAGCTCTTCACGCCTCCCCTCCACCTCCTCGGGCCTGGCGGTCATCCTGGAGGGGAGCAATGGAGCAGGAGGAGGAGGAGGAGCAGAGGAGGCGACAGAGGAGGCGACAGAGGAGGCGCAGACTGCAGGTACGTCTGTGAAGGTGGTCAGCTGTGCTCATAAGTTATGAAGGGAAGTTTAGTGTGTAAATATCAACGAGTTTCTGCTCTGACTTTACTGGATACTGAGTCAGAAGGAAAGCAACAGAGAAGGTTAGTTAAACTTTATAAAACCAGGAAAAGGAAATAAAAATGAAATGCTGCTCAGTAGAGTCAAAGCTCTGATGAAGAAGAAGAGCAACATGAAGAGTTCTGTTCAAACCGACAAAGATTTCAGACACAGCTGGCAGGAAAAAACGTTCAGCTGGAAGTCGCATGTTTCAAGGTGGAGGAACTGCACGGTCAAGTTACCAGAAAAAAAGCCGTTACTATGACTACGCCCTCCCTCTGTCCCTCCCTCCCTGACGCAAACATCCTGCTGACGATCTGCCAAAACAGCAACGACACGAACCTCAAAACTCCTGAAGTTCTCTGGAGGGATGAGAGAAGAACTAGAGACGCTACGAACGCTTCAACGTATCAGCAGTAGTACTCTGACTGTGTGTGTGTGTGTGTGTGTGTGTGTGTGTGTGTGTGTGTGTGTGTGTGTGTGTGTGTGTGTGTGTGTGTGCGCAGGTCGGCGTCCCTGCAGTACTTTCTTTGTGTTCTGTAAGAGCTGCCGGTCGATCCAACCTGGAAAACTGCGAGTTCGCTGCAGAAGCTGCAAACAGTCGACGCTCACACTGAGCAGGGTGAGATCCTGACTGTCTATATGATGATGATGATGATGATGATGATGAAGGTGATGATGATGATGATGAAGGTGAGAGCTGTCTGTTTCAGGGTCCGTCCTGTTGGGATGACGTTCTCCTCTCCGGTCGTATCCATGGCATTTGTCAATCAGAAGGTTGTCAAGGCAACCAAGCGGTAAGAAGGCGATGAAGGATGTGTTTGTTATACCGAGTGTCTGTTAATGAACGGCATTCTGGGAAATGTAGTTCCTCCACTGTGTGTGTGTGTGTGTGTGTGTGTGTGTTTGTGTGTGTGTGTGTGTGTGTGCGTGTGTGTGTGTGTGTGTGTGCAGGAGTTCTACATGAAGTGTGCGTCCCATCCGACCTCAGATGACGACCTCTCTGTTGCCCTCGACCTCATTATGACCAACATCAGAGACGTTCCCTGCATCGCCTGCACCGACGTCATGTAACACACACACACACACACACACACACACACACACACACACACACACACACACACTCACACACACACACACACACACACTGTCTGCAGTTAAATAGGGAAAATGTCTCTTTACTTAATCTCTCTCTCTCTCTCTCTCTCTCTCTCTCTACCTGTCTCTCTCTCTCTCTCCCTCTCTCTCTCTCTCTCTCTCTACCTGTCTCTCTCTCTCTCTCTCTCTCTCTCTCTCTCTCTCAGGGACGTGGTCCTGGTCTTCCAGTGTTCGGAGCGTCATGTGATCTGTCTGGATTGTTTCCGTCGTTATTGTCAGACTCGACTAGACGAGCGACAGTTTGTTCATCATCCTGTGATTGGCTACTCACTGCCGTGTGCAGGTAAGATGTGTGTGTGTGTGTGTGTGAGTGTGTGTGTGTGTGTGTGCAGCTGCAGTAAATCTATATCATGTATGATAATGTTTGATGTGTTTATGTGTGTTTATTCCTCAGCGGGCTGCACAGACTCTCTGGTTAAAGAGTTGCATCATTTCAGGATCTTAGGGGACGACCAGGTGAGCGACGCGTCATCGCTGCTGTCTGACTGTATGATTATATTATATATATACATATATGTGTGTATGTGTAATAATTATATATGTATGTATCATAGAATGTAAAAAAAATATGGATGTAGTCATCGTGACGTCACCTGTTGGTTTGCAAACTGCTGTTTCGAAGTCTTGAGTCTAACGCATGGGTGTATTATAACAGCTGGATACTAAAGATGGCGCCCATTCAGTCATACAGGACCTGCTCGAGCATACGACCATGTTTGGACGAGAAGGTGTATATGCATGTATGTATGATCTGGGGGGGTCTGTGTTTCTCAGTATGAGCGGTACCTGCAGTTCGGCGCGGAGCAGTGCCTTCTGGTGATTGGAGGAATCATGTGTCCGTCACCCGGCTGTGGGGCGGGGCTTCTCCCACCTGCCGACAGCAGGAGGGTGGAGTGTGACAGGAAGTTGGGCTGTGGGTTCGTCTTCTGCAGAGACTGCAGGGAGGAGTACCACGATGGCGCCTGTCGGGCCGCACCGGTGGCGCCCACGGGTGTAGCCTCACAGGTGAGCGAACCAATCACAGAGCTGCCTGGTGTTTTATCTCAATGACGCCGGTGTTACAAACCAACCGGTCTTCCTGTTAACTTGGTACCTCTCTCCCTCTCTCCTCTCCTCTCCTCTCCTCTCCTCTCCTCTCCTCTCTCCTCTCCTCTCCTCCTCTCTCAGGGTTTTGTGGTGGAGGAGGAGGCGTCTCTCAGAGGGAGGTGGGATCGAGCCTCCCTGCTCCTCATCGAGGAGTCGACTAAACGTTGTCCTGAGTGTTCGGTTCCTGTGGAGAGAAACGGTAAAAAACGTTTTTTTCCTGTCAGTTCTCTAAATACTACAGTACCCATGAGCCTCAGCTGCTGTTGCTATGGAGACGAAGCCAGTCACAATGTCAGTGACCCAGAAATGAAAAGTTTAATCTTTAGCTTCAGCTCGCTGTGATTGGTTATGTCTTACTGAAATGCATCTTGGGAGTTGTAGTTGATTTCTCTCCTTTAGGTTTTTTATGTCTACATGTTCGTAGCTTTGACTTTTTTTTTGTCAGAGAACCAGATGTTTTATAACACCGTTTTCATGTGGATCTGAAGACTTTCACTGCAGGAACCAGGAGCTGAGATATCTGTCAGCGAGCATTTTATTAGGAACATCTGAGCGATCTAAAGAACAGCAGCTCTGCACCGATTCTACTTTTATGAAACTTATTTACATTTTCAGTTTGTGGCTCCAAAAATCAAAGATGGCGACGATCAAATCGCCACTTGAGGCTTCAAAACAGCTACGACCAAAAGACTGATGTCTCTCTCCTCCCTCCTTTCCAGCTGTTCCTAATAAATCGCTCTCTGTGTTTAAATCCAGACATTAAAAACACGGAGGAGTGTTTATTTTCAGTTAAAGTGGTGTTTATAGGTGATGTGTGTGTGTTGTCTCCCCCTGCAGGCGGCTGTATGCACATGCAGTGTCCTCTGTGTAAAGCAGAGTGGTGCTGGCTCTGTGGAGTCCCCTGGAACAGAGAGTGTATGGGAAACCACTGGTTCGGCTGAAGACGCCACACACACACACACACACACACACACACACACTCAGAGACACAGGAGTGGAGAATCGCACCACCAACATGCCGTCTGTCTGCTGAAGAACCTTCACATGCCTTTAAAACGTCATCGGAGGGAGACTTCAGTTTTCTGTCAGCTCTGTAAATAAAGGCAGAAACGCACAAAATAAATGTTTATTTAAAAAAAAGAAAAACAGACTTGATATTCACTTGTGAAGAACACGTTTAATAAAACTTTATATTATGATACTGACAGAAATCCAGAAATCAATCATGATCATATGAAAAGAGCCAGCTGCTGAAAAATGTGAATAAATGTCATGATGAGATGATGTTTTATAAAAAAATCTGTTGGTTTCATCATGTTGGAATAAAACAGATTGTTTGAGTCTCTGTGATCAAACTGATGTTTTCATCAGCTGAAGGAGGAAAGTTTCTCTGCGCTCTGGGCTATAGAGCAGGATTTGTGACATCACTAGTAGCTGATCCTGGTCCAATATTCAACTTATGTAAGTGTGAGACATCTTGGTGTCCAGCAGTAAAAAACTTCTGAAATGAAATATATTTAGATGCTTAATGAGGGAGAAAGAGTAGGCGTCATTTTAAGGATTTGAACAGGATAATTGAATTTCTTTAATGGGAAAAAAAAAACATATCAGCTACAAATAAAACTGTCTGGAGGGAATCTTTAAGTAAAATTAGAAATATCACAAAATAAAAGAACCGCATTACAAGTTAAAGTCCTGCATGAAAAATCCTCCTACAGTAAAAGTCCATCAGTATTATGAGCTTGATGTAGTTAAAGTGTTGCAGTAAAAGTAGTGGTTTGGTCCCTCTGACTGATATATTATTATATATGACATCATTAGATTATTAATACTGAAGCATCAGTGTTAGAGCAGCATGTTACTGATGTAGCTGCTTAATGGGAGAGGAAAGAAGAAAAAACAAAGTTCTGATAAAAAAGTTCTAGTCCAAGATGTCTGATTTCACGTTGATCCTCCAATTACAGATTTGACAGTAGAAGGCTGACATTATGATGATCCACAATAACACAATGACAAAGTCACTCTGCTCATTTTAGGGAAAAGTTCACTGATGAGGACATAGTTGGACTATATATGACATTTTATCTACTTAATTTATTCTTTATTCACATTTGATGGCTGCAGTTTGTCAGAGATCAGCTGTGCTTCTCTGGCCTCAGCTCTGAAGTCCAACCCCTCCCATCTGAGAGAGCTGGATCTGAGTGGAAACAAGCTGCAGGATTCAGGAGTGAAGCTGCTGTGTGCATGTTACTGTTGTAGCTGCTGGAGGTGGAGCTAGTTTACACTACTTTATATACAGTTAGCTAGTTTAGTCCACTGGTTCCCAACCTAGGGGTCGGGGCCCCTCCAAAGGGTCAGCAGATAAATCTGAGGGGTCGTGAGATGATTAATGGGAGAGGAAAGAAGAAAACACAAAGTTCTGATACACAAATCTGTTTTCAGTTTTTGGACTTTTTCTCTAATCTTTGATTTTTGCTGAAATATTGGATCATTTGAACATTTATTGAGATGAAAGCATGTGAGAAGTTTAGAGGGAAAAATCACTATTTGGTGGAGCTGTTAACAACTCATAGACATGTGAAATGTGACCCCCGACTACACACTGCTTTTATACAACAGCTCATAAAAGGCAGCCTGTAATAAAAATATGTTTGTGACTTTCTGTATGAGCAACTTTAGTATGTTTAGTTTGTTCACAGAGCAATACAGATTATTGATTTACAATTTTTAAAAAATGACAGCAAGACATGTGGCTAAAAAAAAAACACAACATGAGTCCCTGTTTATGTCAAGAAGAGCAGCAGAAGATGGACACAACTCATCCAGATATAAGAGTCAAACTGAGCAACAAGACTGAAGTAAAAAAAACAAGACTTAAACACAAACTGAACTGCAGTAAAAGGTCTGGACAAAGGTTCAGTGCAACGAGTGAAACAGTATCTCAAATGGTCATTTAATATAATCTGCAGCACATCTTATCTGTGCTTCTCTCACTCAGTCCAGTTCAACAAACTGGGAGAAGTGGAGCCAAACTGGGACAGAACTGCAAGTTTCTTTGTGATGGTTTCTTCTGTAAATGTCATCTTAAATGTTGAGATCCTAGTTTAATTCCAGTGTTTAATAATAATCATAATTATTATTATTAACCGTAAGACGTAAGATTGATTAAGAGTCAAAGATGTAAGACGTAATTGATCAGGAACACAGGAGCTTATTAAAAGATGTTATATATTCACAAAACATTCAATAATTTCTGAAAATGCAGGTTTGAAACGTCATTAACATTTTCAGCAGTAATAAAGAAGCTCCTCCTTCCTCCCTGATAAGATAAACCAGGAACCTTTGAACTGGACGGGGACTCCGAGTCACCGTCAGTTCAGGGGTTGGTTTAGTGCTGCAGACTGATCCAGGTCCTGAACTGGTTTTACTCCCTTCATTACACGCTGGACACTGATCTGGACGGAGGATCTATAAATTAAACCAGGATGAAGAAGAAGGGGGGGGCCCAGGTTGGTCTGACAGGTCTGCAGAATCCTGGACTGGAACTGGAGATGACAGCAAACACCAGCACAGTCCAGGTAAGTCTGAGCCAGAACCAGAACCACAACAGAGTTAGTCTGTTTGTTTCCCAGCCGCATGGAGATGAACCCATGAAACTGGTAAAATTTTAACATTTTAACACTGAAAACAGATTTTATTTTTCAAGATGTTTATTTAAAGACGCCTTCCACACAAAAATACTCTACTTGGAACAATAATATGTGTCTAATGTGGTTTTTCCAGATAAAAAAAGAGTATAATTCCCACATTAAAATCCTTAAAATGGCTCCAACTCCTTCTGTCTCACTAAAAATACCAGAATCTATACATGCAAATATTTTTCATATCACTATCTCAACACCAGATGTCTCCTCCTTCACTGTAAAGTTTATTCTCAGTGTTTGTGTCTGTTGGAATACTTGACTCTGATTGGCTCCAAAGTAGTTGTGACGTCACAAATTGCCTCTTAATATCAAACAAACATCCAACTGAAGGAACAAGAAGACAAACGTGTGTCTGACTGGAGGAGACTTTATGATTAAAGCATTAAAACATCCAAATAAAAAACAAAAAAAGCAAAAAAAACAGTCAAGAACCGACAGTAAACCCCACCCGTCCGGTGCTGACCTGCAGTATAAATCAAACACTAACAGTTTCTGTTACTGATTCTCAAATGTCCCACTTTCATTGCTGACAGCCGATAAAAACACAACCAGCTCAGCGTTGTGACCTGAAAACTCTTGACGTGATGCTGCTTCTGTTGGTCCGCAGGTCTCGGGGTCTCCTGAGGGGTCCAGGTCCCCGGTGGTCGCGGCGGTGAAGGCCGCAGCTCGCTGGGCGTCGTACTCCTGCGGCCGCTGGAAGCAGAAACGAAGAAGACTGAAAGGTGAGATAACAGTCGACAGGTGGTTTGACTGATCGGTGATGTTTATTGGGTATTGATTGGTGATATTGATGAGCAGGAGTTGTGCCGGAGACGAGGTACCGAGGTCTGGCTGAGGATGACGAAGAGCAGAGTGACCAAACCGATAAGACGAATGAAAACTACCAACTGAATAAAAAACTGCTGGATCACTTCAGACAACTAGCAGCTACCAACCAGGACACTGACCAGGTAACATCAGCATATTCACGTATCAGCATAAACCAAGTAACATGAATCATTAATATATTAATATTAATTGTGCAGGTCGACCTTCAGTTTGTGGATGAAGTGATGTCAGATGGAGCCGATCCAAACAGCTCAGACAAATACGGACAAACCATCCTGCACGAGGTCAACATAGACTTCTATATTTCACTGCTGCATTTATTTGGTTTCACTTCAAACATTTACAACAATACAGTGATTATAAGTATGTAGTTATTAACCAATCACACAACAGAATAAACAGTAACTAACAGTACTTACAGTAATATAGTAATAATTAACAATAACAGTATGAAGAGGCACAAAACTGAACTTTATATGATGTTCTTGTGTAATAAAGTTGATCTATGAATCATTAAGCTTCAGGTATAAATAAATATAAATATATAAATACAGTGTTATGGTGTTCAGAACGAGGCTGTTTTGGTTCAGGTCTCCAGGGCGTGGAGTGTGGATGTGATGCGGTTCTTCCTGGACCGGGGCTCAGACCTCCTCAGGCCGGATAAGTTTGGAGTCACGCCGCTGCACGTGGCTGCGGCGATGGACTACCATGAGATGGTTCAGTTTCTACTGGACAGACAAGGTCTGCGTGGAGTCCAGGACGCAGTTAAAGCAACAGGCTGACTTTTGTTTTCCATCTTTCCCAGAAAAAGATGCAGAGACCGAGAAAAGGCCACTTTTTAGTAATTCAGCTCTTGACCCACCCACAGTATGAATCACATGGATTTAATAAGGTTTCATTTTGACCCCTCAGATTTATCTGCTGACCCTTTGGAGGGGCCCCGACCCCTAGGTTGGGAACCAGTGGACTAAACTAGCTAACTGTATATAAAGTAGTGTAAACTAGCTCCACCTCCAGCAGCTACAACAGTAACATGCACACAGCAGCTTCACTCCTGAATCCTGCAGCTTGTTTCCACTCAGATCCAGCTCTCTCAGATGGGAGGGGTTGGACTTCAGAGCTGAGGCCAGAGAAGCACAGCTGATCTCTGACAAACTGCAGTCACCAAATGTCAATAAAGAATAAATTAAGTAGATAAAAATGTAATCTTTGATCTCAGATATGTGGATATAGTTTAAGCACAATGCAGTGTGTTATCTCTGAGATTTCTTATGAAACCCAGTAGAATATGTTAATAAATACATTTTAAAAGTACTCTGATGGCAAAGACTCATAGGAGCTGTAGTTATTGATCGTACAGTACTGATCAGATCTACAGATGCTGATCAATATGTGTGTGTGTGTTTGTGTGTGTGTGTCCTCAGCTGACCTGGAGGCTCGGACTGTTCAGGACCAGCAGACTCCTCTTCACTACGCCGCCAAGAACGACGCTGTGAGCTCCATCAGACTGCTGCTGAAGGCCGGAGCCTCCATCAGCTGCACCGACTACAAACAGAGAACACCGCTGCAGCTCGCTGCCAACCTGGGTACCTCTGACATCACCTCTGACATCACTGATATCACCTCTGACATCACCTCTGACATCACTGACATCACCTCTGACATCACCTTTGACATCACTAATATCACTGACATCACCTCTGACATCACAATCACGTCGCTATTTGTGTGTTTTCAGAGCGCAGTGATGCAGCTCAGGTCCTGTTGGAGCTCGGGGCGGAGGCGGGGATAAAGGACTCTGACGGACAGCTCTGTATAACTGCTCTGATTGGTCGCATGAGTCCAGTGGTAAACAAAGTCCCGCCTACTAATAAATAAATATTTAAAATTCAATTTTCAGGGTGATTATTTAACACATCGAACTATTTGATGTTGTGGTTTCTGATTAAATGTACATTTAACCTAAAATCATATCATGTAATGTAAGGAATGATGAATAGAATAGAATAGAATAGAATAGAATAGAATAGAATAGAATAGAATAGAATAGAATAGAATAGAATAGAATAGAGGGTCTCCTGGTGTTGTGATGTGTGTGTGTGTGTGTGTTGTGTTCAGGCCCAGTTGGCCCTCAATCAGTTCCAAGTGACAGACAGAATGACCAGACAGCAGTACTACTACCTGAACCTGCTGGAACCAGAACGAAACTCACCTGAGAGCAACCTGGAAGGTAACACTGCTACTCTAGTATTACTACAGTACTACTGCAGTACTTCTGTAGTAAAAGTACATAAGTATTATGAGCTTGATGTAGTTAACTCCCTCATTCAGGTCTA
>CM055852.1:29447777-29455277 GCA_029490765.1 Euthynnus affinis
CACACACACACACACGCACACACACACACACACACACACGCACACACACGCACACACACACACACGCACACACACACACACGCACACACACACACACACACACACGAATACTACTAATAAAACTGAAAAACTCTCCAAGGTCTAAAACTCCAACTGTTCCTCACAGAGACAGATGTACAGCTGTGTGTGTGTGTGTGTGTGTGTGTGTGTGTGTGTGTGTGTGTGTTGTCAGGAACGTCTTTGATTGGCTAGCGTACACACTGCTGGCGGTGTCATTTGGCGTCCACATGGCAGACGTGGTCCGTCCATCGGTGCGTCTCCACACTGTCAGCCTGCGTCTGTTCGCCGTCACCATCATCTTCCTGTGGCTGCGGCTCATGAAGCACGTCAGAGCCTTCAGGTGCTTTATAGTAACCACAGCTGCTGGGGTTACCATGGTTACCATAACACGCCATCTGCGAGGTGGTACAGAGGTCGGGTTACATCATAACCCCCTCCCAACCACGCCTCAGTGTCACCATGACAACAGCCAGGTGTTTGCTGCAGGTCCAAACAAAGATCCTCTCTCACTCTGTGTGTGTGTGTGTGTGTGTGTGTGTGTGTGTGTGTGTGTGTGTGTGTGCAGGTTAATGGGTCCGTTCATCGTCATGTTGGGGAACATTATTGGGGATGTGATGCGTTTCCTGTTCCTGTACGCCGAGATCTTTATTCCCTATGCCTGCGCCTTCTGGATCATATTCGGAGGTGTGTGTGTGTGTGTGTGTGTGTGTGTGTGTGTGTGTGTGTGTGTGTGTGTCTGTGTGTGTCTGTGTGTGTGTCTGTGTGTCTGTGTGTGTGTCTGTGTGTGTGTGTGTGTGTGTGTCTGTGTGTGTAGATCTAGTAAACTACCTGTGACCAATCAGAAGTCAGAGATATGACTTCCATCCCTCCCTACTCGTCCAGGCTCGTCATCAGTTCCCAGCATGCAGTCTGTCTCCGGCCTGCTGTTCAGTCTGTACCGCATCACTCTGGTGGACGAGTACGAGTACGCCGCCATGGCAAAGGTGGACGCTATCATGGCTCCTCTGCTGTGTGGGACGTTCCTCGCCGCGTCCTCCATCCTGTGTGTCAACCTGATGATCGCCCTGCTGACCGACACCTTCCAGAGGTCAGAGGTCACAGTGTGTCTACATCCAGACCTGCAGGTGTTCATGTGTGTATATATTAATGTGTGTGTGTGTGTGTGCGTAACAGAGTGCACGATAACTCGAAGGCCAACGCTGTGATGCAACAGGCCGCCGTCATCCTGCAGGTGGAGGAGTCCATGCCCCACCTCCGTCGTTTCTATGACAACCAGTACATCCCCAACCGATGTGCGCCGCTGGCAGACACCTACAGCCACGACGACGTCACGACGACCCACCGTCACCATGACGAGAAGTGTCAGATCACCACGCAGATCAAAGTGTGTTTGTGGAACGACCGAATGATTCCGTTTTTAGTTAAAGTGTAGAAACTAAAGTGTGTGTGTGTGTGTGTGTGTGTGTGTTTCCTGTAGGAGACTCTGGATCAGTTCCTGGTCCTGCAGAGAGACCTGGAGTCAGCTGGAGTCTCTAGGTGAGATCAAACTTATCCACAAATCAAATAACAGAACATTAACATGCAGTTCATTACTTTAATATTAAGTTAATCACCTTAAAGTGTCTATAATATATATTTTATAACTCCTCAGTCTGATGTGTTATCGGATCGTAGTGATGAAGCTACAGAGAATTACGGAGCTTTATAGTGAGTTTCAGCTCATTGTTTATCTGTCTGGCTGCAGCTTTACTGTTCTGGTTCACTCTCAGCGGCTCTCATAGCGTCGTTTAGGTTAACAGACACAGTTAGCTGTAGACTAGCTGGTAGCATTTAGCAGCTAAAGAGCCAGATGTTTCCCTCAGGAGTTGGTAGAGAGCAGAAACAGAAGCTAAAAGAGAGAGAAGATTGGACTTAGATTCAGCAGGTGGACAGAAACATGAATGATAATGTTGCTCCGTAACTGCTGGAAACTGGAAATAAGCAGCTATATGCTAACATGTTAGCAACAACTACTTTGTAAGCAGATAATGTGACAGAAGTTATGTTTATAGACTATCTTTCTGCAGAAAAGTGGACAAAAACATAAATATAAACCGCTTTAATCAGATTGAAACTATAAAGGACCAACAATAGAACCCTGAGGAACCCCACAAGTAATTATTGACATTATTAATGTGAGGTTAGAATTTAAGTTCAACATATGAGCTTAAAAAAGCTGATGAAGAAGATGTGTCAGAGTTGTGTTCAATACTTATTATTGATGAAAAGTAGTGAACATGTGTCTTCATCACTATTAACAAGAGCACCAAATGTGGATTCCTCCGCCGCTGAAAATAGTCCCCAATAAATGCACTTTTATTTGTTTCATATAAAAAAAACTAAATGATTTATTTGTGAACTATTTTTATGGATTTAAATCTTCAAATACTTTCATCAGATCAGACAGCAGACAACAGATCCAGTTTCTGTAAGAGTTTCCTCCAACATGTTCTTCTTCTCTCACTCAGAGCCCACGTGGACCAGGACCAGGAGCTTCAGGACAAGCAGCTTCAGGACCAGGAGCTTCAGGACCAGGAGCTTCAGGACCAGGAGCTTCAGGACAAGCAGCTTCAGGACCAGGAGCTGAGGGACCAGGAGCTTCAGGACCAGGAGCTGAGGGACCAGGAGCTTCAGGACCAGGAGCTGCAGAAACAGGAGCTGAGGGACATCCGAGCAGAGCTGAAGCAGCTCCGGACTCTGGTCCAGCAGCTGGTTGAGAGCAGGACTGATTCACTTTCAAAGCTCTGACAGGAAATAATACAGGCCGTGTTTATGAGGCCTATCAGAAGGAGTCGGACTAAAAGTTGTTGATGAAACTTCTGCCTCCATCTCCTGCATCAGCTGAGATACACATCATTTCCAAAGTTGAGAAAGCTGATCAGTCTTTGTCATGAAATACTGATGATTCAAGAAGAGTCAATGCCGAAGAAACTCTCTGTCAACTCTGTAGCTTTATTTATTTCATTTTATTTTAATTTATCTCCACCAAACACGTATTAAAACATATGAAAAATACTCTGCTTGGAGCAATAATGTGTGTCTGAAACTGCAGATTAATGTGAAAACAAACTCTGCACAGAGAAGGAAACAACATCCGACTGAATGAAGAAGAAGAAACACGTGATTTTGACTTGAAGTTCCTTCATGTTCATTAAAAATGACAACAGCAGTTTGAAAGATTAGAATTGAGTGAATGATGGTTTTCTGTTTGCTGTATCTGAATCAGGTAGAAACAAACTTTACTGCAGGTTCCTCACTCTGTAATCTTTCATGGAAGTGTCAAAAACTTCTCAGAAATGTTGATAAAATAACCGTAACTGATCTTCTCTTTGACAGCAACATTTAAAGATGTAAATTAGATGTTTATAAGAGTGTTTTTTAATTGTTTTTCAAAATGTAACCTATTATTGTGCTGTTTATTATGTTTTAAGTCTTGTCAATCACACTTCTGTGTTTGAAAATAAATGTTATTGTTTTACCTTGTTTGTTGCTTTGATTGTATGATGATTTTTTTTAAGATTTTCAAAATTGTAAATTAATAAAACTTGTGAAATAGAAAGTCAGATTTGAAAAAAAGTCAAAATGAAGTAATTTATTGTCCGACCTTTATTTTTATTTTTTGTTAATGAAACAAAGACTCAAATTAACTTTTAATCTACTTTATTATTATTATTTTGGTGGCTGAAATGAGCTTCCATACATAGTTGCTGTTAGAAAATGTAATTAACAAGGCCCCGCCCACTGTGCTCATCGACCCCGCCCCTCAGCTGTTGATCATTTCCGGTTCCGGGTTCTTCTTGTTCCCTTAGCCACAGCGCAGAGGGAGGAAAGATGGCGGCGGCCGAGTCCGACAGAGATCCACCGTCCGCTTTATGTTCCGAATTCCTGAATTTCTCCGCCAAAGACACCGCGTCGGTAAGCGGCTCCTCGAGCTGTCAGCGCCGCTGACTCTCACCTGTGCTGTCACTGCGTCACACCGCGCTGTCGCACCTGCTGCACGCGGTGTTTTCTGACATTAATCTCGGCTTGTTTTTCAGCCCGGAGCTCATGCTAAATGCTAAATGCTAGCTGCGCCGCTCGGAGTGATCTGTAAAACATCTGGATGTCAGATTAAACCTGTCAGAAACAGCTGGTCTGTGCGTGTCAACCTGATCTCACAGGTCGACACCAACTGTTGAGTTTATTCAAGTTTATTTACGCGTCCTGACCGTTTAAAACCGCGTTAATGAAGGTTTATTTTTTACGTTAGACGTTATAACCGTCTGTAAACATCAGACCGGTGTTACACCTCATTCTGTCACCCTGCAGATTCTGAGACCCGACAGTTTGTTGTAAAACTACATTATGACATATTTTACCAGACATGGTGCCTAAACAGCTTCTAGATAAGATATATTGAGAGCTGTTATGTTAATGCACTGAGATCTGTGACCTGTCAGATTAAGTGACAGGAGAGAATAAACTGTATTAATATTTAATTATTGCTACTATTGTGATAATGACAGGTGAGGCGTTAGTGCTCTAATTACACACCTGTCTGCCACCAGAGCAGTTTGTGTATTTAATATTATTGGATAAACTCACAATTTTTGGTTAACAGCATCAACAACATCCAAGTCTCTGATAAATATGATGATAAAAACATTTTTCAGTCGGAAAACAAGTGAAATTCTTATTTGGGTCACAGAATTTTCTGTAACACCGACCAGAATGATGTTATAAGAAGAATAATACAAATGTTGTCAGGTGTTTAAGAGCTCAGGCTGCAACACATTTTGTTCTAAGTTGTGTTTATTTTTAGACAGTAGAATTCACAAAATAACTATTACATGTTCTGGAGATTCATTTGAGAAGTTGTGTATAAATGTAAATGAGTAAAGTTAGTTTTTAGTGTAATCGAGGTATAAACGCCTGTTAAAGCCAACATAAGTAAAACCAGTCTGATGTGTTTTTATTGATGTTTAAAATACTGTTCAGACGTGGAGATAAAAATAAATATTCAGTCTGTAATGACCGGAGGTGTTTTCCAGGACAGCAGCCTGTTATGTGACAGTGTTAGCTCAGCGTTAGCTCAGCGCTAGCAGTGTATTAGCAGTGTGTCAGGTAGTGATCCAGGTCAGTGTGTCACTGAGTCTCAGCAGGTCGAACACGGAGCTCATTAATCTGATCTGCTGCTGGACTGTAAATACTGCAGGAACCTGTAGTACAGAAAACACTGCCGTAGTAGTACTCTATATTATAAAACAGTACTCTACATTATAAAACAGTAAACTACAATATAAAACAGTACTCTACATTATAAAACAGTAAACTACAATATAAAACAGTACTATACAATATAAAACAGTACTATATAATATAAAACAGTACTCTACAATATAAAACAGTACTCTACATTATAAAACAGTACTCTACAATATAAAACAGTACTATACAATATAAAACAGTACTCTACAATATAAAACAGTACTATACAATATAAAACAGTACTCTACAATATAAAACAGTACTATATAATATAAAACAGTACTCTACAATATAAAACAATACTCTACATTATAAAACAGTACTCTACATTATAAAACAGTACTCTACAATATAAAACAGTACTCTACATTATAAAACAGTACTCTACAATATAAAACAGTACTCTACATTATAAAACAGTACTCTACAATATAAAACAGTAAACTACATTATAAAACAGTACTCTACAATATAAAACAGTACTCTACATTATAAAACAGTACTCTACAATATAAAACAGTACTCTACATTATGAAACAGTAAACTACAATATAAAACAGTACTCTTCATTATGAAACAGTACTATACAATATAAAACAGAACTCTACATTATAAAATAGTACTCTACATTATAAAACAGTAAACTACAATATAAAACAGAACTCTACATTATAAAACAGTAAACTACATTATAAAACAGTACTCTACATTATAAAACAGTAAACTACATTATAAAACAGTACTCTACATTATAAAACAGTAAACTACAATATAAAACAGAACTCTACATTATAAAACAGTAAACTACAATATAAAACAGTACTCTACAATATAAAACAGAACTCTACATTATAAAACAGTAAACTACAATATAAAACAGTACTCTACATTATAAAACAGTAAACTACATTATAAAACAGTACTCTACATTATAAAACAGTAAACTACAATATAAAACAGTACTCTACATTATAAAACAGTAAACTACATTATAAAACAGTACTCTACATTATAAAACAGTAAACTACAATATAAAACAGTACTCTACATTATAAAACAGTAAACTACATTATAAAACAGTACTCTACATTATAAAACAGTAAATTACATTATAAAACAGTACTCTACATTATAAAACAGTAAACTACAATATAAAACAGTACTCTACATTATAAAACAGAACTCTACAATATAAAACAGTACTCTACAATATAAAACAGTAAACTACATTATAAAACAGTACTCTACATTATAAAACAGTACTCTACATTATAAAACAGTAAACTACATTATAAAACAGTACACTACATTATAAAACAGTACTCTACATTATAAAACAGTAAACTACATTATAAAACAGTACACTACATTATAAAACAGTAAACTACAATATAAAACAGTAAACTACAATATAAAACAGAACTCTACATTATAAAACAGTAAACTACAATATAAAACAGAACTCTACATTATAAAACAGTAAACTACAATATAAAACAGTACTCTACATTATAAAACAGTAAACTACAATATAAAACAGAACTCTACATTATAAAACAGTAAACTACAATATAAAACAGAACTCTACAATATAAAACAGAACTCTACATTATAAAACAGTAAACTACAATATAAAACAGTACTCTACATTATAAAACAGTAAACTACATTATAAAACAGTACTCTACAATATAAAACAGAATTCTACATTATAAACTAGTAAACTACAATATAAAACAGTACATTACATTATAAAACAGTAAACTACAATATAAAACAGTACATTACATTATAAAACAGAACTCTACATTATAAACTAGTAAACTACAATATAAAACAGTACATTACATTATAAAACAGTAAACTACAATATAAAACAGTACATTACATTATAAAACAGAACTCTACATTATAAAACAGTACTCTACATTATAAAACAGTACTCTACATTATAAAACAGTAAACTACATTATAAAACAGTACTCTACAATATAAAACAGAACTCTACATTATAAACTAGTAAACTACAATATAAAACAGTACATTACATTATAAAACAGTAAACTACAATATAAAACAGTACATTACATTATAAAACAGTACATTACATTATAAAACAGTACTCTACATTATAAAACAGAACTCTACAATATA
>CM055852.1:29460866-29478366 GCA_029490765.1 Euthynnus affinis
GCAGCACAAGTTATTTTCCTCAAACAAAACTGGTCCGCAGTCAGATTATCCAAAGGCAGAATGTGTAGTAGCTGCTTTCTGCCTTTAGAGGGCAGGGTAGTTTCATTTTGTAAAAAAAAGTCTCAGTAATTCCCCTAAAACAGCTGATCACTGGAGTCACACAGGAGATAATGGGGCGTTTGTTTGGGACTATTTTCAGCGGCGGATGAATCTGCATTCGATGCTGTAGCGGGACGTCGTGTGTTGGACTCCAAATAAATTACAGTGACGTGTTTTTAATAGTTTTTGGACAATAATAAAGATATAAAAGATGAATCATAACAGAGTTTAAAGTATCTGCAGTGCAGGTGGGATGAAGGTGAAACTCTGGGGGGGGTTTGTGTTGGGTGGGGGGGGGCGTCGGCCCGGCAAGCAGCGACCTCTGACCCAGAGGTGAAATGTCGTCCCCCTCTAGAACTACAGACGCCTCCAGACAGATTTTTATGGAGGACGACCACGAGCGAGTGGTGTCAGTGACGTCACTGTCTGTTCAGCTGTTCACCGTGCCGACCATGGTGAGTACGACTCCTCCTGCTCCTCCTCTGCACCCTCCACACATCTCTCTCTCTCTCTCTCTCTGTCTCTCTCTCTCTCTGCCTGTCTCTCTCTCTCTCTCTCTCTCTCTCTGCCTGTCTCTCTCTCTCCCGCTGGTAGAGCTATGAACACTTGCAGAACGACTACGTGAAAGACGACCACGACCGTGAGTTCTCCATCACTGACCTGTCAGTGCAAATATTCCACCGTCCCGTCACTGGTGAGTCCAGTCGCTTTGGTGTCGGAGGTGATGACATCATCACAGAGTCATTCAGACATCATGATCATTTACTCTCAGTTACGTGTTTTGCATCTCTGTCGGCTCCGTGAATATCAGGGTCGACTCTCCTCCGGTCCACAAGGAGGCGCTCTTTCACCTGAAGCTGTTTGGTAACTGACAAAAACACCAGGAGAAGAAGAACTTGTTTTATTAATATAATAATAATAAACTTTATGTATGTGTGTAGCACTTTTCTAAACAGTAAAACCAACAGAGTAAACTGTAAAAATGTTACAGTAATTAGATTATATAAAGAATTATAAAGTACAACTCAGAATGAAACTGTCAAACGTAGATAAATAAAACCAGAACAGGATCATAAAAATGTAGCTACACTTCAAACATGAACTCCACAGAGAGCTGATTCCTGATAGTGGTGAGTTGGGAAGAATAAAATATTCCCACCAGAGTGTCTCCACCGTCCACAGGTGGTTTATAGAGCCGGGTGATAAATCAGGTTATTTAGACTCATTAGAGTTTTAGTTTTGCACAATGACACACTGAAAACCAGTTGAAAAGTAGTCGAACACTCTGAAGTTTGTGTAGTTTGTGTTTGTCAGCGATGAATCATCACGTTCATAAAATCATGAATTAACCTCAGAGTTTATAAAAACAAAACAAGGCTCCTACATTTGCCCCATAATACACCTGGATGGAGCCTTCCTGCAGATAAACAGCCATGTCCTGTTAATCTCTGAGATAATTTATGATGATGTCACTGTGACATCATCAGGCGACATCATACAACTGTTTCTATAGGTTGACGAGAACTAACTGGTTGAGTTTACTGGTTCTGGTCTTGAAGACTAACATGGACCAGTATACTGATCTATGATGTGTGTGTGTGTGTGTGTGTGTGTGTGTGTGTGTGTGTGTGTGTGTGTGTGTGTGTCAGGCCCGGATGCTGATGGTGGAGGAGAACCTGATGACCACCATCATCAGGACGTTTGTGGATCACCTCCGTCACAGAGACCTGCAGGGACGCTTCCAGTTTGACCGCTACACAGCCCAGCAGGCCTTCAAGTATCGGACGAGTCCAGAAGCCTCAGTTGGAGACCTCAAGTAACCATCATAACCATTATACACCAGTAACACCAGTAACACCAGTTATATACCAGTAACACCAGTTATACACCAGTAACACAGTTATACACCAGTTATACACCAGTTATACACCAGTAACACCAGTTTATACACAGTTATACAACCAGTTATACACCAAGTAACACCGTTATACACCAGTTATACACCAAGTTATACACCAGTATACCAGTTATAAACCAGTTATACACCAGTTATACACCAGTTATACACAGTTATACACCAGTAAACACAGTTATACACCAGTTATACACCAGTTATACACCAGTAACCGCAGTTATACACCAGTTATACACCAGTAACACAGTTATACACCAGTTATACACCAGTTATACACCAGTTATACACCAGTTATACACCAGTTAATACACCAGTTATACACCAGTAACACAGTTATACACCAGTTATACACCAGTTATACACCAGTTATACACCAGTTATACACCCAGTAACACAGTTATACACCAGTTATACAACCAGTAACACCAGTTATACACCAGTAACACCAGTTATACACCAGTTATACACCAGTTATACACCAGAGTAACACAGTTATACACCAGTTATACACCAGTAACACCAGTTATACACCAGTTATACACCAGTTATACACCAGTTATACACCAGTAACACCAGTTATACACCAGTAACACCAGTTATACACACAGTTATACACCAGTTATACACCAGTTACACAGTTATACACCAGTTATACACCAGTTATACACCAGTTATACACCTAGTAACACCAGTTATACACCAGTTATACACCAGTAACACAGTTATACACCCAGTTATAACACCAGTAACACCAGTTATACACCAGTTACACAGTTATACACCAGTTATACACCAGTTATACACCCAGTTATACACCAGTTATACACCAGTAACACAGTTATACACCAGTTATACACCAGTAACACCAGTTATACACCAGTAACACCAGTTATACACCAGTTATACACCAGTTATACACCAGTTATACACCAGTTACAGTTATACACCAGTTATACACCAGTAACACCAGTTTATACACCAGTTATACACCAGTAACACCAGTTATAACACCAGTTATACACCAGTTACACAGTTATACACCAGTTATACACCAGTTATACACCAGTTATACACCAGTTATACACCAGTTATACACCAGTAACACAGTTATAAACCAGTTATACACCAGTAACACCAGTTATACACCAGTTACAGTTATACACCAGTTATACACCAGTTATACACCAGTTATACACCAGTTATACACCAGTAACACCAGTAACACCAGTTATACACCAGTATATACACCAGTTACACAGTTATAAACCAGTTTATACACCAGTAACACCAGTTATACACCAGTTACACAGTTATAAACCAGTTATAAACCAGTTATACACCAGTTATACACCAGTTATACACCAGTTATACACCAGTAACACAGTTATACACCAGTTATACACCAGTTATACACCAGTTATACACCAGTTATACACACAGTAACACAGTTATACACCAGTTATACACCAGTAACACACCAGTAAACACCAGTTATACACCAGTTATACACCAGTAACACAGTTATACACCAGTTATACACCAGTTAACACCAGTTATTACACCAGTAACACCAGTTATACACCAGTTATACACCAGTAACACCAGTTATACACCAGTAACACCAGTTATACACCAGTAACACAGTTATACACCAGTTATACACCAGTTATACACCAGTTATACACCAGTTATACACAGTAACACACCAGTAACACACCAGTAACACCAGTTATACACACCAGTTATACACCAGTAACACAGTTATACACCAGTTATACACCAGTTATACACCAGTAACACCAGTTATACACCAGTAACACCAGTTATACACCAGTTATACACCAGTTATACACCAGTAACACAGTTATACACCAGTTATAACACCAGTTATACACCAGTTATACACCGTTATACACCAGTAACACAGTTATAAACCAGTTATACACCAGTAACACCAGTTATACACCAGTTATACACCAGTTATACACACAGTAACACCAGTTATACACCAGTTATACACCAGTAACACCAGTAACACCAGTTATACACCAGTTATACACCCAGTAACACAGTTATACACCAGTTATACACCCAGTAACACCAGTTATACACCAGTTATACACCAGTAACACCAGTTATACACCAGTAACACCAGTTATACACCCAGTAACACACAGTTATACACCAGTTATACACCAGTTATACACCAGTTATACACCAGTTATACACCAGTAACACAGTTATACACCAGTTATACACCAGTAACACCAGTTATACACCAGTAACACCAGTTATACACCAGTTATACACCAGTTATACACCAGTTATACACCAGTTACAGTTATACACCAGTTTATACACCAGTAACACCAGTTATAACACCAGTTATACACCAGTAACACCAGTTATACACCAGTTATACACCAGTTACACAGTTATACACCAGTTATACACCAGTTATACACCAGTTATACACCAGTTATACACCAGTTATACACCAGTTATACAACCAGTAACACAGTTATAAACCAGTTATACTCACCAGTAACACCAGTTATACACCAGTTACAGTTATACAACCAGTTATACACCAGTTATACACCAGTTATACACCAGTTATACACCAGTTATACACCAGTTATACACCAGTAACACCAGTAACACCAGTTATACACCAGTTATACACCAGTTACACAGTTATAAACCAGATTAATACACCAGTAACACCAGTTTATTACACCAGTTACACAGTTATAAACCAGTTATAAACCAGTTATACACCAGTTATACACCAGTTAATACACCAGTTATACACCAGTAAACACAGTTATACACCAGTTATAACACCAGTTATACACCAAGTTATAACACCAGTTATACACCAGTTATACACCAGTTATACACCAGTAACACAGTTATACACCAGTAACACCAGTTATACACCAGTTATACACCAGTAACACAGTTTATACACCAGTTATACACACAGTAACACCAGTTATACACCAGTAACACCAGTTATACACCAGTTATACACCAGTAACACCAGTTATACACCAAGTAACACCAGTTATACACCAGTAACACAGTTATACACCAGTTAATACACCAGTTATACACCAGTTATACACCAGTTATACACCAGTAACACACCAGTAACACACCAGTAACACACCAGTAACACCAGTTATACACCAGTTATACACTCAGTAACACAGTTATACACCAGTTATACACCAGTTATACACCAGTAACACCAGTTATACACCAGTAACACCAGTTATACACCAGTTATACACCAGTAACACAGTTATACACCAGTTATTACACCAGTTATACACCAGTTATACACCGTTATACACCAGTAACACAGTTATAAACCAGTTATACACCAGTAACACCAGTTATACACCAGTTATACACCAGTTATACACCAGTAACACCAGTTATACACCAGTTATACACCAGTAACACCAGTAACACCAGTTATACACCAGTTATACACCAGTAACACAGTTATACACCAGTTATACACCAGTAACACCAGTTATACACCAGTTATACACCAGTAACACAGTTATACACCAGTAACACCAGTTATACACCAGTAACACAGTTATACACCAGTTATACACCAGTTATACACCAGTTATACACCAGTTATACACCAGTTATACACCAGTAACACCATTTATACACCAGTTATCCTCCAGTGAAACCAGTATGTTTGTGTCCAGGTACGTCCTGATCAGTCGTCCCTGTGAGTGGAGCGATGAGCTCAGAGAAAAGTTCCTGGAAGGTCTCGATTCTTTTCTGGAGCTGCTCAAGTGCATGCAGGTAACACTGAGATCCACCTGACCCCTGTACATGTAGACCACCTGACCCCTGTACATGTAGACCACCTGACCCCTGTGCAGGTAGACCACCTGACCCCTGTACATGTAGACCACCTGAGCCCTGTACAGGTAGACCACCTGACCCCTGTACATGTAGACCACCTGACCCCTGTGCAGGTAGACCACCTGACCCCTGTGCAGGTAGACCACCTGACCCCTGTGCAGGTAGACCACCTGACCCCTGTGCAGGTAGACCACCTGACCCCTGTACAGGTAGACCACCTGACCCCTGTACAGGTAGACCACCTGACACCTGTACAGGTAGACTCTGATCCTGTCTCTCTCTGTCAGGGTATGGACCCGGTGGTGAGGCAGGTGGGGCAGCACATAGAGATGGAGCCTGAGTGGGAGGCAGCGTTCACTCTGCAGATGAAACTGACCCACATCATCTCCATGATCCAGGAGTGGTGCTCCACTGATGTGAGACAACACACATCACATGACAACACACATCACATGACAACATACATCACATGACAACATACATCACATGACAACATACATCACATGACAACATACATCACATGAGCTGACAGTGTCAGATTTGAGTCCAGGCTGCACTGACAGCTGAATTTCCAGAACACAGAGCAGAACTTTACTTCCTGCTGGAGAGAAACGTCTTCATCACTCTGCTGTGTAAATAAATCAGTTCAACTTGAAGCAGGAAAACACGTTTTATTCCCTTCATCACGCTGAACGCTGAACGCTTTAAGCTGCTGCTGATAAATCTGACCTGTCAACAGAAAGTAGTTTATTTAATAAATGTTATAAATGGAACTAAAGTACAACGTTTTCTGTTTTATAGAACTTTGAGTCCTCATGGTTCTCATCTTCAGAGAATACAGTAAACATTAGAGCTGAAATAAAGATGTTTCTGTGATATACAGGATGTTTTTTATCCATGGAAGTTCTTACATATGACTCTTTATTGGAAGGAATTTTTAAAAATTGCATTAAGTTCCTTTGCATGCAGTTTTAATGCAATATGAGCAGATAAAATATTGCAATTTTTGAGGAAAAGCTGCTGCAAAATTCACAGAAACTCTGCATTGACCTCACTGACTCTGTGTGTGTGTGTGTGTGTGTGTGTGTGTGTGTGTGTGTGTGTGTGTGTGTGTGTGTGTGTGTGTGTGTGTCAGGAGCGTGTGCTGATCGACGCCTACAGGAGGTGTCTGAGCGCGCTCAGTCACTGTCATAGCGGCCTCCCGGACGGCGAGCAGCCAATCAGCTTGAGTCTGGCGGGTCACTGCGTGGAGACCTTCAGGTACCAGGTGTCTCAGGACAAAGTGTCCATACACCTGCCGGTCTGCAGACTGCTGGCAGGTAAACACACACTCCTTTGATCTCTGCAATAGAAATGATCCACTAGTGCCTAAATTGGTATTTCTGTTTATTGTGATGTAATTGTTTTGAGTATCTTCAGATGCTTCACATCCATAGAATCTGTACAGCCTGAGCTAAAAGGTTATGCAAGTTAATAAACCATAATAATTTATATAAGTATTGAAATATGTGTCATAAACAAAGCTTTAAGTGTTGCTCTGGTGCTCCTTCATATCCAGTGGAGCTAAAACAGAAGATAAATGAAAAAAACATAAAGAATAAATCACTAAAAAGTAATGATAGAATTGAAAATATAATCCTTCCACGAGCAGAGACGTTCACCTTGTGCAGGAAGTCTGAAACATCCACACACACACACACACACACACACAGTCCAGCTGTTTATTTACAGATCTGAACAGGAAGTTAATTTACATCCAACTGTTTTTAAAAACTGAGTGAAAAAATACCAGAATTTCAAAATAAAAGTCTAAAAACAAAGCGTTTCCTGTTTGTCTGAGGCGCAACAGACGCTGTGAGGAAACAGACTGAGTGAATAAATGATGACATCATGAGTCATGTGACTTAAACGTGTTGAAAGCATCATATGTGTGTGTAGCGATGATGATGATGAAGCTGTAACCTTCATCACATCAGTGACATGAAACAGAAACGTCACTTTCCTGACTGTTTTAATGACGTCATCGACTGGAGAATCGGCGCCACCTGCTGTTTATCTGCCGACAGTCACATGACAGCAGCGGACAGGAAATAAACATTTCCTCTGACTCTGTTACAGTGGATGAAAGTTATTGATCCTGTCTGCTGATTGGTTACTGATTGATCCTCCTCCCTCAGGTCTCCACGTTCTCCTCAGCAGGACAGAAGTCGCATCTCGTTTCCCTGAACAGCTGCCATTGGTCAGTAAAACAACCAATCACACCGCTGTTATCTGATCACTTCCTCCCTCTGATCAATACATCAGTGATAACGTGTTAGAGCGTGTTAGAGCGTGTTTAAAGCGTGTTTGCGTGTCGTCCTCAGGGTGAACTCAGCCCCCCCCTCCTGATAGAACTACCTCTGCGCTGCCTGGTGCTCTGTGCCCAGGTGCATGCTGGGATGTGGAGGAGGAACGGCTTCTCTCTGATCAATCAGGTGAGCTCACAAACTGATCGTCAATACAGTTGATTAGTGGGAGTGAAGGTTTCCCTCCACGCTGACGTCAACTTCCTGTTTCTGTTTCAGATCTATTATTATCACAACGTCAAGTGCAGAGTGGAGATGTTCGACAAGGACATCATCATGCTGCAGGTAGAGACGGATTCTACTGGACTCTACTGGACTCTACTGATAGAACCAGACTCTACTGGACTCTACTGACACAACCAGACTCTACTGGACTCTACTGACACAACCAGACTCTACTGGACTCTACTGATTGAACCAGACTCTACTGGACTCTACTGGACTCTACTGACACAACCAGACTCTACTGGACTCTACTGGACTCTACTGACACAACCAGACTCTACTGACACAACAAGACTCTACTGGACTCTACTGACACAACCAGACTCTACTGGACTCTACTGGACTCTACTGATAGAACCAGACTCTACTGACACAACCAGACTCTACTGGACTCTACTGGACTCTACTGGACTCTACTGACTGAACCAGACTCTACTGGACTCTACTGACACAACCAGACTCTACTGGACTCTACTGATAGAACCAGACTCTACTGACACAACCAGACTCTACTGGACTCTACTGACTGAACCAGACTCTACTGACACAACCAGACTCTACTGGACTCTACTGGACTCTACTGACACAACAAGACTCTACTGGACTCTACTGACACAACCAGACTCTACTGGACTCTACTGACACAACCAGACTCTACTGGACTCTACTGATAGAAACAGACTCTACTGACAGAACCAGACTCTACTGGACTCTACTGGACTCTACTGACTGAACCAGACTCTACTGACACAACCAGACTCTACTGGACTCTACTGACTGAACCAGACTCTACTGACACAACCAGACTCTACTGGACTCTACTGACTGAACCAGACTCTACTGGACTCTACTGACTGAACCAGACTCTACTGACACAACCAGACTCTACTGACACAACCAGACTCTACTGGACTCTACTGACTGAACCAGACTCTACTGGACTCTACTGACTGAACCAGACTCTACTGACAGAACCAGACTCTACTGGACTCTACTGGACTCTACTGGACTCTACTGACTGAACCAGACTCTACTGACACAACCAGACTCTACTGACACAACCAGACTCTACTGGACTCTACTGACTGAACCAGACTCTACTGACACAACCAGACTCTACTGACACAACCAGACTCTACTGGATTCTACTGACTGAACCAGACTCTACTGACAGAACCAGACTCTACTGACTGAACCAGACTCTACTGGATTCTACTGACTGAACCAGACTCTACTGACTGAACCAGACTCTACTGACAGAACCACACTCTACTGGACTCTACTGACTGAACCAGACTCTACTGGACTCTACTGCCAGATTCTACCAGTATTTTGGTTTCAGGTGTGTTTACTCTCTTGCAGGCCGGAGCGTCCATGATGGATCCAAACCACTTCCTGATGATCGTTCTCAGCCGATTCGAACTTTTCCACATTTTCAGCTCTGCAGACTGCAGGAAAAGATACAGAGAGGCCAACAAGGTCAGTACTGACTCTACTGACACTCTACTGACACTCTACTGAGTCTGTAACAGACTGCAGGAAAAGATACAGAGAGGCCAACAAGGTCAGCACTGAGACTCTACTGAGACTCTACTGAGTTTACTGACGACCTGTGTGTCTGCCGTCTGTGTGACAGGACGTGGTCCAGCAGAACAACACTCTGATCGAGGAGATGCTTCACCTCATCATCATGGTCGTCGGTGAGTCCGTCTCTGCTGCTTCATCTTTATTAAAAAGAGAGCTTTATTATTTTTAGTGCTGCACATTAGCTACACACACACACACCTGCAGGCTTAATAAGCTGTTGGGTTAAGTTTGTGTGTGTGTGTGTGTGTCAGGTGAGCGGTACGTGGCTGGTGTTGGCCAGGTGGAGCCCTTCGATGAGGTCAGAAGAGAAATCATCCATCAGCTGTCCATCAGACCGATGGCTCACAGCGAGCTGGTGAAGGCTCTGCCCGAGAACGTGAGACACCTACCTGTCTGTCTGTTTACCTGCCTGTCTGTTTACCTGTCCGTCTGTTTACCTGCCTGTCTGTTTACCTGCCTGTCTGTTTACCTGTCCGTCTGTTTACCTGTCCGTCTGTTTACCTGTCCGTCTGTTTACCTGCCTGTCTGTTTACCTGTCCGTCTGTTTACCTGTCTGTCTGTTTACCTGCCTGTCTGTTTACCTGTCCGTCTGTTTACCTGTCCGTCTGTTTACCTGTCCGTCTGTTTACCTGTCTGTCTGTTTACCTGACTGTCTGTTTACCTGTCTGTCTGTTTACCTGGCTGTCTGTTTACCTGTCTGTCTGTTTACCTGTGTGTCTGTTTACCTGTCCGTCTGTTTACCTGGCTGTCTGTTTACCTGTCTGTCTGTTTACCTGTCTGTCTGTTTACCTGTGTGTCTGTTTCTTTTCTGCAGGGTAATAAGGAGACGGGTCTGGAACGAGTCATCGACAGCGTTGCTTCATTCAAGTCAGTCTGTTTTCTTCAACAATTCCACCTTAAATACAAACATCATTCCACCTTAAATACAATCATCAGTCCACCTTAAATACAAACATCATTCCACCTTAAATACAAACATCATTCCACCTTAAATACAAACATCATTCCACCTTAAATACAAACATCAGTCCACCTTAAATACAATCATCAGTCCACCTTAAATACAAACATCATTCCACCTTAAATACAAACATCAGTCCACCTTAAATACAAACATCAGTCCACCTTAAATACAATCATCAGTCCACCTTAAATACAATCATCAGTCCACCTTAAATACAAACATCATTCCACCTTAAATACAAACATCAGTCCACCTTAAATACAAACATCAGTCCACCTTAAATACAAACATCAGTCCACCTTAAATACAATCATCAGTCCACCTTAAAGCGCCTCCTCCTGTGTTTGCAGGAAGCCAGGTGTGACGGGTCGTGGTCTGTATGAACTGCGTCCAGAGTGGAACAAACACTTCAACCTGTACTTCCATCACTACAGCAGAGCCGACCAGTCCAAGGTGAACACCGATCAGGTTTATTGACGGGTCACTGATCAGCGGTGACATGTGCTGCGTTGTCATGGTAACGGTGTGTGATACGTTTGTGTGTGTGTGTGTGTGCAGGCGGAGGAAGCACAGAGGAAGCTGAGAAGACAGAACGGAGAGGACACGGGTAAAAACACACCTGTCACCTGCAGACTAATCAGCTGATGCCTTTTTAAGGTCGACACATCAAACATCAACAACCAGAAGAATTAAGAGAATTAAATAATTTAATCTACTTTGACTTTCAGGATTCAAAATTCAATTCAATTTTATTTATATAGCGCTAAATCACAACATAAAGTCATCTCAGGGCACTTTTACATGGAGCAGGTCTAGACCACGCTAGCAGCATAACTAAGGGCAGTCTAGGCCTATAGCAGCATAACTAAGGGCAGTCTAGGCCTATAGCAGCATAACTAAGGGCAGTCTAGGCCTATAGCAGCATAACTAAGGGCAGTCTAGGCCTATAGCAGCATAACTAAGGGCAGTCTAGGCCTATAGCAGCATAACTAAGGGCAGTCTAGGCCTATAGCAGCATAACTAAGGGCAGTCTAGGCTTATAGCAGCATAACTAAGGGCGGTGTAGGCCTATAGCAGCATAACTAAGGGCAGTCTAGGCTTATAGCAGCATAACTAAGGGCGGTGTAGGCCTATAGCAGCATAACTAAGGGCAGTCTAGGCCTATAGCAGCATAACTAAGGACAGTCTAGGCTTATAGCAGCATAACTAAGGGCGGTGTAGGCCTATAGCAGCATAACTAAGGGCAGTCTAGGCCTATAGCAGCATAACTAAGGGCAGTCTAGGCCTATAGCAGCATAACTAAGGGCAGTCTAGGCCTATAGCAGCATAACTAAGGGCAGTCTAGGCCTATAGCAGCATAACTAAGGGCAGTCTAGGCCTATAGCAGCATAACTAAGGGCAGTCTAGGCCTATAGCAGCATAACTAAGGGCTGATCCAAGGTGAGCCTGGTCAGACCTAACTCTAAGCTTTATCAAAGAGGAAAGTTTTAAGCCTACTCTTAAACATAGAGAGGGTGTCTGCCCCTCGGACCGAATCTGGGAGATGGTTCCACAAGAGAGGAGCCTGATAGCTGAAGGCTCTGCCTCCCATTCTACTTTTAAATACTGTAGGAAACATAAAACAAACACAAAGTTTTGTTTTCTCACAGAAGAAGCTATGCAGAAAACAACTAAACTTCCAAAAGTTAAACACATCTATTAAAATCAGGTTTAACATCTAAATTCCTGAATAAACTACAAATATATCAAACAGATCTTACAGTCGGCTTCACACTCGTGTCAAGTTTGTTTTCTTAAATTATAACTTCTCTTTAGGACGTTTTGAATCCATCTTTCAAGTTCTGCTTTTCACTGCTTAACCAGTTTTTACATCTTCTGCTCACACTGACCTGTGTGTGTGTGTGTGTGTGTGTGTGTGTGTGTGTGTGTGTGTGTGTGTGTGTGTGTGTGTACCAGCCCTGCCCCCCCCAGTGCCCCCCCCTCTCTGTCCTCTGTTTGGCAGTCTGGTGAACCTGCTGCAGTGTGACGTGCTGCTGGCTGTCGAGGGTGCTGTGCTGCAGTGGGCCGTGGAGCCCAGTGGTGGAGGCTGGACGGAGTCCATGCTGCAGAGGGTGAGACACACACACACACACACACACACACAGTTTTTTCATGTGAACAACACTTTTAAAGTCGTTCCAGGAGAGAAAACGCTCCACTGTCCCTGCTAACAACTAGATAATACAGACAGACATTTTTGCTGTTCAGTGAAGGTTAAAGTTATTCTGTTGTTCTTGAGAAACGGCTCGATTCTGACCCAGACGGTCAGTTTACAGGCTGACAGTAAAACAGGTAGAGGCTGTTTTTTTTCACTCTGACACCAAATTAAACTAGAATGTTTATTGAAAACTGCTTAAAAAGTTCTGATCGCCGTCAAAACGCACTGCAGAGGAAGTCAGTCACAGTTTTCTCTCTCCTCCCTCCCAGTGACAGCAGACCTTTCACTACAACATTGAATGTAATAATAATAATGCTAATATCTTTATTTATAGAGCACCTTTAAAAAACAGAGTTTACAAAGTGCTTTGACAGACAAAGCAAAGATATGACACAGAAGATAATAACAGATTTGACTTTAAAAAGATGGCGGCCAAAGACAAAGAGAGACAATAAAGAAATGATGAAAAGTTTTAAACAGTTAACAGTTAATAACAGTTTGTGACGGTCAGACAGCACGTCGCATTAACTGTTCCTGATCGAACAGGAAGCAAACCTCCTCTCTTCAAACAGAACAGGAAGAAGCCGATGGTGACGCTACGAAGCTTCCTGATTCAGTATGACATCATGTTGATCAGGACGTGAAAACAATGTGTGGAAACGCATCACCACCAAATTAATGAGCTCTTTATGCGTCAGTGTGAACGGCACCGACTGACCAATCAGAGCGCAGAGTTGTTTAACACGTAACTCACATGTAGCAGTGAAGAAAAGCCTGAAGATGATGATGATGATGATGATGATGATGATGGGAGAGGAGAGGAAGCTGTGAGTCTGAGTCTGGATGTGTCACCAAAAAAATACTGATGTGGAAATAAAGTATAAACAGGACTGAACTCTCAGATCACGACTTTAAAACTGAGCTCAGTTTGACCCACAGGGGGCGCCACAGCTCTCTGATGAGTGTGTGTGTGTGTGTGTGTGTGTGTGTGTGTGTGTGTGTGTGTGTGTGTGTGTGTGTGTGTGTGTGTGTGTGTGTGTGTGCAGGTGCTGCACCTGGTGGGCATGGCTCTGCTGGAGGAGCAACAACAGCTGGAGAACAGCGGCGGATACGATGACGTCACTTTCAACTACACCTGCAAGATCACCCGTCAGTACACACACACACACACACACACACACACACACACACACACGTATAGATGGGTCACACAACAACCTTTAAGTGCTTTCAATGGCTTTATTAGTTTTTATAATCTCATATTTATTCAGTTTCATGTCTTGACTTTTACCACTGATGTTTTTGTCCCTTATCCTGCCTCTAACTGTTCACTGAAGTAACAGACACAAAATCACAGACAATCAGTCAATAACTCAGTGTGTGTGTGTGTGTGTGTGTGTGTGTTCAGGTCCAGGTGAAGCTCCCAGTACTTCAGGAAGTGTTCTGGCTCTGCTGGAGAGTCTGCAGAACGCTCCTCACCTGGAGGTTCACAAAGACATGATCACCTGGATCCTCAAGGTTAGACGGCAGCAGCTGGTGTTCAACACTCAAACATTTACCTTCACCACATTAAACTAATAATTATTATAACCTCCCAAATATTCCATTTATTATCATGTTTAACACATGAAAACTGAAGCCAGAGAATTTCTGTCATTTATCCTTTAAAAAAATAATTTTTTTATTATTTAATTATCAAATTATTTAATTAAATATTTTGTTGTGATGACAGTTTGTTGTTTGAGTGACAAAAAAATCACTCAAAGTTCACCTCAGCCTCTTAAAACATTTTATTTTAATTTTAGTCTTTAGACAAAAATATTTTAGTTTGAGTCCAATTTTAGTTTCCATCAACAAAAACAAAAGATGTTTTATTCTAGTTCTATTTTTGGCTCATCATGTAAAACTTTTGTCATAGTTCTCATTTTTTTAAATGTAGTTTTTGTTTTTACAAAAAAGTTCATCAGCAGATATTACTCATATTTGCTGATGAAATGAGAACTGCTGTCAGCTCGTGTTCCTCGTGGCGTCCCGCAGGGCTCCGTCCTCGGTCCCGTTCAGTTTTCATTCACATCCTGAAGTGAACGTTTCTGTTTCACCTCAAAGCTTCTTTGTGTCACTGTTGTTGGTTTTTTTCTGAGACGTTCAAATGTTGATGTAGACGTTTGTTTTGTTTTGTGTGTGCAGATGGTGGCAAACATCAAAACAATAAGAGAACGTTCGTCTTCCACCTCCAGCGTCACCATCAGCCAGGGACAAGGACTGGAGGAGGTACGACACACAAACACCTGCACAACCTCACCTCCACCTGACTCAGGAAAAAACAAAATAAACAAACAGTTTTAATCGATATTGATGTGTTTTGCCGTTTCCCTGCAGACGGTGCGGGACAAAGACAAGGCGGAGAGGAAGAGGAAGGCGGAGATGGCTCGGCTCAGGAGGGAGAAGATCATGGCTCAGATGTCGGAGATGCAGAAACATTTCATCAACGAGAACAAAGAACTTTTCCAGCAGAGTCTGGAGGAGTTGGAGGCGTCGACGTCCTCCGCTGCGGAGCACAGGTACGCCTGACTACACCTCACACAGAGCGGAGATGAAGCTCGCAGTGCTTCTCATCCGCTGACAGCAAAACTCTCCTCCTCCTCCCTCCCAGTGCTCCCAGTTTGGAGGCGTCCAGTGTCTCCCAGGTGTGCGTTGGTCCCAGGAGGTTGGGCGGAGCCGAGCGCCGTCAGCTGGTGACCTGCATCTTGTGCCAGGAGGAGCAGGAGGTGAAAGGTCACGGCAGGGCCATGGTGTTGGCGGCGTTTGTCCAGAGATCAACCGTTTTTGTCCAAAAACCGCCGCCGCGCCCTTCCCAACGCAGGTAGAGCTTCACTCTGACGTCAGCGGTGATCAGTCAGCGGTGACCGTTGTAGATTGACGGATGTGTGAATGTGTGTTTCAGAGTGTCACGACCCTGTGTTCATGCACCCTGACCTGTCACTGGGTATCCACACCGCCAGCTGTGGACACATCATGCACGCCACCTGCTGGCAGAGGTACGACACTGCAGCTGCTGATCACACAGGGCGCTAAATAAGAAATAATCAGTTTACACCAAGAATGGAGAAAACTCAGCACTTTGATAAATAAGATGCACGTTTGTTTGTAAGACTAAATAGAATCAGAGCTGCAGTTCCTTTAATGTCCACTAGTTGCTGCTGAGTCTCTTTGTAGTGGTTTCCCAACTCTTTGGAGATCACTGATCTTTGTGTGTGTGTGTGTGTGTGTGTGTGTTCAGGTACTTTGAGGCTGTGCAGCTGAAGGAGCAGAGACGGCAGCAGCGTCTACGAGGTCACACGAGCTACGACGTGGAGAACGGGGAGTTCCTTTGTCCGCTCTGCGAGTGTCTGAGCAACACTGTCATCCCTCTGCTGCCACACACACATTCACCTGACCACAGGTACGCACACCTGACCACAGGTACGCACACCTGACCACAGGTACACAATCACCTGACCACAGGTACACAATCACCTGACCACAGGTACACACACCTGACCACAGGTACACACACCTGAACACAGGTACACACACCTGAACACAGGTACACACACCTGACCACAGGTACGCACACCTGACCACAGGTACACACACCTGACCACAGGTACGCACACCTGACCACAGGTACACACACCTGACCACAGGTACACAATCACCTGACCACAGGTACACACACCTGACCACAGGTACACAATCACCTGACCACAGGTACACAATCACCTGACCACAGGTACACACACCTGACCACAGGTACACAATCACCTGACCACAGGTACACAATCACCTGACCACAGGTACGCACACCTGACCACAGGTACACACACCTGACCACAGGTACGCACACCTGATGAATATTGTTGTGATGTCTCTATCAGTGTCGATCACCCCAGTCTGGAGGCGTGGCTGAGGACGACCAATCAGCAGATAGCAGCACTACACTCCGCCCACAGGAAACAGTCTGACGGTTCGTCACCTGTCAATCATTTAGAGGGCAGAGTCGCATTGAATCGGCCATGTAAATGTGTGTGTGTGTATTGATGTGTGTGTTTGTGTGTGTGTGTGTGTGTGTGTTTCAGATGCGGCAGAGGGGGCGGAGCCTCCTGTTCCTATTCCAGAAGGATTCAGAATCGACTTCACTCCACTGTGAGTCACAGCTGTCTCCATTGATCCTGATCAATAACCTGTATAACAGTCAAATCCCGCCATGTTAAAGTAAACAAGTGTCA